>PVHP010004627.1:0-70199 GCA_004024765.1 Zapus hudsonius | reverse complement strand
CTTTGGTCAACAGCTCAGTGAGGGAAGGGACCGGTGACTGGGACCCGGGGCTTTCAGACTGCTCAATTATTCACAGACTTAAACATTCTCCCCTGCTATTCATGACCCCTCTTGCCAGTTGACACCCACTATTTACTCTTTAGGTTACAGTATGCAGGTGAGGATTTTATGTTTTTGAATCTAATTTGGATTGGCCTCCAAATTCTATTTTTTTGCAAATTTTTACATAATTCTCCATGCACAAAATCTTTCTTCTGCTACATACATGCAGGGTTTTATTTCCCTTGCACTTTAAGCCTCAGTTATGTTTTAATCATTAAATAACTTGCAATATTATTGTCAAAATTTATGACTTGGACAAGATTGAGATTTAGGAAATTTATTGCCATGATGTCACCAATGGCTTATAATTTATAAGACTTTGGATTAGACATTAGCACAGTTATTATTTCCTCTAATACCTTACCTCACCAGTCTAATAACATTCAGGAAATCCAAAAGACAAAGGAGAAAGAGTAGTCTTGAAAGCTAAAAATAGTCGTTGAAAACTGATGCAATCATGTAATAAAATATAGCACAATAACTTACATGATATGTTCATAGTATCTGCAAAAGCAATTAGAGGTCATGCAGTTAGACTTTTGACCATGTATTACTAAAAATACAAACTGTTTCAGCTTAAAATAAGCATATAAGCTAAGCAATTTTATTATGCATATGGACCTAAGGATTTTTAGTCTTAATCTTTGTACATGTGATGTAACTGACATTTTTCTAAGGCAGAAAATTTCTGCATAACAACTAAATTTCTAAGAACCTTCCAAGTAGAGCCCAAGAGTGAATGTGCGATTTATTACATATGTCAATGGAAGGCATGAATACACAATAACATTAACACTGTGACCTTACAAAGAGTGAATATCATGCATTTTGTAAGATTTATTCATAGAAAAGAATTAGCAGCAACTTTAGTAAATCTTTATATCACTGGCATTAATGCATCAGACATATTAAAAAATAACACTGTTGGGCTGGAGAGATGGCTCAGCGATTAAATGCAAAGTTGATGGTTCAGGTTTGAGTCCCAAGTATTCACCAAAAGCCAGATGCACAAAGTGGCACATGTATCTAGAGTCCATTTGCAGTGACAAGAGGCCCTGGCAATTCCATTCTCTCTCTCTCTCTCTCTCTCTCTCTCTCTCTCTCTCTCTCTCTCTCTCTGCAAAAAATAATAAATAAAATTTAAACAAAATAAAGAATTATACTGTTGATGAGCATTTTGTACATGCATGTATTAGGGTTCTCTAGAGGAACAAACTGAAAGAATGAATTGTATTTAAAAAGGGAATTTATTGAATTAGTTTACACAGTCCCAGAATAGCAGTCTGCAGGCCCAAGAATCAAAGAACCCTGTAACTGCTTAGTCCATATGGTTGGATGTCTCAGCAATCCCAATCCAGCACTGAAGGCCTGAAGGCTTCCTGGAGAGCTGTGGTCTTCAGTCCATGCAGAAAGGCTGAGGAAACTTGGTTCCAATGTCAAAGAAGGACAGCTGAACAAGATAGATGCGTGTGCAAGTGAAGGCATCACCAGCAAGACCACTGGCATCCAGGTGGAAGTGGTTATTTTTCCCCAAAGCTTCCTTATATAAAACCCCCTTTCAGGAGGGCAGCCCATTCTAGGAGAAAAGCTCAGTCAAAGGAAAGACTTCCTCCTTCAATTAATCCTTCCTGGAAGCAACCTCAGCATCCCAGCAAAGAGGAATTCCTAAGTTTATCAAGTTGATAACAAAACCTAAACTTTACATTGTAATTCTTAATAATATTGTGATTTTCAGAAATTACTGGTGTGTTTAATTTATCATTTTTCTTTTTAAAATATTTTATTTATTTATTTTCAAGTATAGAAATACAGAGAGGGGGGGAGAGAGCACCAGGGCCACCACCATGTGGGTCTGGCTTATGTGGGTCCTGGAGAATTGAACCTGGGGCCTTAGGCACTGGAGGCAAGTGCTTTAATCGCTGAGCCATCTCTCCAGCCCTAATTTATAATTTTTCTGAAACATAGTCTCATGTAGCCCAGTTTGCCTTTAAATTCACTATATGGATAAGGATGACTTTGAACTCTTGATATCCCTACACCTGCATTCCTATTGTTGAGATTTCAAATGTGTACCATTTCATACAGCTAGCAGTAAAATAATTTAAGCAATTGCCAATTGTGTTATTTTTCAATGAAAATCACTCATTAGAAAAATGAATGATTTTTTTTAAATTAAATAATTTCTTTGCGGGGGGGAGGGGGCGTTTGAGATAGAGTCTACTTCTAGACCAGACTGACCTGAAATTCACTAGGTAGTCTCAGGATGGCCTGGAACTCACAGCGATCCACCTACCTCTGCCTCCCGAATGCTGGGATTAAAGGTGTGCACCACCACACCAGGCTCAAAGAATTTCTTTTTGATAGAAAGGTTTTCAATTAGACTTTCATCCAGCTACAGAAAGATGACTTTTCAATGCTCTGTGTGAAGTCAAATCCTTTAATATATTTTACATATTTGTGTCAATTTTCACTCATAAAAATAAATATACATAAACAGTAAGCATTCACACTGTGTCGTGAGAGATTCAGGTCAGCATGAGACAAAGTGATTTTACTGTTGTTATTTACAATGAGAATCAGAAAGCAATGCTGTATGAGGACTTATTAAGTACATTTTATTTGTATTACTACAGCAGTTTTATATCAACTGTAAGATATTTTTTCATCCTTTTACAGAGGAGAAATCTGAGTTTCATAAGGGTTTGAGTACTAACTTGTAGTCCAGAGTTAAAAAAGCTAGATCCAGTGATTATTCCCAGTTCTATCCAAATTTGGCATCCTTAGACCCATAATTACATTTAATGACTTGGAAGTTATCACTACAAATACTTATATGCAAGCAACCTTACTATATTCCTCTATCCAGAAATCAAATGATATTTATCCTAGATATTTTTTAGACCTCTGTAGAATTCTATAAGAACATGGAATTTTTGTGGGGTAAACAATCAAATCTTAGTAAGTATTATGATTGGAATGAAAATATTGTATATCTGTAAAAGAGGTGATTAACAGCATTCATTTATGATGTTAAATCAAAAAGAGGAAATTTTTGTGCATATTATCTGCCTCCATGATCAGGGATAGTTCTTTTCTTTTCTTTTCTTTTTTGAACTGTAACTGATATGCTTTACCTCTCCTCCTATGATATCAAATATTTTACCTTGTAGATCAAATATTACATGACATTGCTAGCACTTCTCATCCACCATGACATTGTCTGATTACTTTGGACATATGATTCTAGACATTATGTGTCTCATACTTGAAAGATAAAAATAACTCCCTTCTCTTGGCTAGTATTATAAAATGTCTATCATTATTACAAGAAGCAATAAAACTTCTAAAGCTATTTTCTAACACACTACTACTCTCTTCTACATCCTCTAATCTTTAAGAAATAATCATATATAGAGAATTTAATATTTTCTATGATCTGTGGAGCATAGATATATCTTTATAAATATGCTTCTTTTATCTTTATTATATTCTAATTTTAATCACAAAATAAAAATTAAATATTTTCTAAAGATTCTTCCATGTTGCTGCTCAGAAGATGATTGTGTTAGAGTTACGTTCCCCAAAGGCCATGTAAAGAAGCTGGCCAGGCAATATTGACCTGTAAGCCCAGTGTTCAGGAGGTTGAGACCAGGGATCCTGGGGCAAGCTGGCTAGCTATACTCCCTGAATTGGCAAGCCCTGGGTACAAGTGAGGAGCCTTGTCCCAATAAGTAAAAGGTGGAATGTAATGGAAGAAGATTCCTGATGTCAACATCTGTGCTACACACATGTGCAAAAGTTCTCCCATACAAAAATATGCATATACACATGCACACACCACACACACACACACAACCAAGTATTCTTCTATCAATAATTTTTATAATATATTTTTATGATTGAAACCCTTATGATAAGGTTAGTTAACTGGTCATTTATGTATCTATAAATGAGTAGAAAAGTTAATATGGGAAACTAATTATGTTCAATCAGAATATTATTTTGTTAATTCAAGCCATATTAATATAAAAATCAAATATATCTATTTTGGTGTATTAATATTTTTATACAAATATTATAATTTTCTAATAACTATGTAAGGTTAAATATTCTTATCCTCATTGGTTTTTGAGGGTCTTGAAGTTAAGAGATGACAAATAGTAACCAAAGGTTTGAATCTGATTGTTACCTGAGCTATAACTCATCACATTTCTGAGAAAGCTCATAAATTATGGCACAGTATAAGTGCTCAAACCAATCTGAAGAACTATCATTGTTAGCAGACAGATAATTATCAAGCAGAGAGTCAATGCAAGGAAGAGTTGCCTTGGTAATTCCCATGCATAGCAATAAAACCAGAGAACATTTTGGTTTGCTTCCTTTTTTCATTTTCCTCCCTAATTCAAGTGAGTTTTAAGAGTCCTAATTTGAAATCCTGCCATTAGCTCCATCAGAAATATTAAGTGTTAAATAAAGTGATCCCTATTGACCATAAAATGAACACCATTTACCATTCTCAGAAGACAGAAAATACTATTTTGTGAATAATAGGGAAACAGCCAAAACCACTATGTTAATTCAGTCTATGGACAAGTTAATGTGCTACTGGAAAAAGCATACATATTCTGACCTAATTAATTCCCAGGCCACCTGTGTCTGGAAAGAGTGCTCAGAAAGGTTCCCAAATTTACTCAACTGTCACACATGGGTTACAGTAACTAGACATATTCTGACAAAAGGGTCTCGGTCATGAATTCATTACCTCTTTATCACGGTTTTCGTTGTCATGCTTTCTGCACACACATTGCCTTGGGACATGAGTATATTTTTATATATAGTCAAAGTTCATTCTTGATTCTCCGTATCTGGGCCCTAACAGAGCAGACCCCCCTTCCCCATCATTTAAAAGAAATGTTTCTTTTTCCCTGGACACCAACTTCCAGGGATGTTCTCCTACAACACAGTTTAGTGGTTCCTATTTGGATGGATTAATATCACTAATATCATAACTTAAAAATCATGAGAACTGTTTTAGCATCAAATCTTTATCAAAATCGTCATGGAGAATTCACTGCTGTGGTTGTTTGACACTTGTCATGGAATATGTACACAGACAGAATGGTAGATTTATTTTAGATGTCTGATTAGTTGTTCTTTTTCCTCTGAGAAAATAAAATAAGCTTTCTTCAAAAGTCAGTAGTGTCCCTGTGACCTTGGCATACCTATGAGAATAAAAAAACAATAAAAAATAATCCCTATTCCATCATGACACATTCTGCTCTTTAGCATCCATTTTATATTGTCTCTTTCAGCTTGCTAAAGGCTACAAAAATCATCAAGCTAAGTAGTTATTTGGCTAGTAAAAGCTCTTTCAAGCCACTTTATTTTGACATCCCTAAAGTTTACATAAATTAAAATAGCCCATGCTGCTGGACTTGAATACTCAATCTCTCTTTGATTAATTGATATGTTGCAAATACTTCATTTTATAAATAAATCAAATCTGTCTCTTGTTTTATCTACAGGACAACATTTTTAAACTGGAGAACTCACATTTTGAAAATGGCCGTGGGAAGAGTCCGTATGACCCGAAACTGCTGACAGCATCTCTTCTTATAGGTACATGGTCAACATCAATTAAATAGTAAATGTGCTATACATAATAACCAATATTGTCCATTAGTATGCATCAATCAGTTTAGGAGAAAAACATCAGTTGTGATTAGTTCATATAAGTAAATAACAAAGAAAGATCACTAATTGCTGTCCTGGTTATTACATTACCTAATAAATTATTTGGGAACTGGTATCTTTAAAATAGCTCAATCATATATTCCCAGCTGAGCTTTGATGTTTGATGGTGTAAGAATATATTTTTATTTATAATTTGATGAAAAAGTGCTGAAATTAAATACCTTGAGAAATGATTAAGAGGCATTGAGTTCTTCCTGTCAGTTACAGTTCAAGATCTATCACTGTTGCAGCATTTGAGAGACTTTCTCGGTAGAATCAGTGCTGGGATCACTTACAGAGCCTCACTTTAGCTGACTCACACAAGTAACCCTTATACATGGGAGCCTCAGGAAAGCACCCTGTGCTCACTTTCTTAACTTTACATCTTTTTTTTTTAAAGTTAGCATGGGCTGGAGAGATGGCTCAGCGGTTAAGGCACTTGCCTCCAGTGCCTAAGGCCCAGGGTTCAATTCCCCAGGACCCACATAAGCCAGACCCACAAGGTGGTGGCCCTGGTGCTCTCTCTCTCTCTCTCTCTCTCTCTCCTCTCTCTCTCTGCTTGAAAATGAATAAATAAAATATTTTTTAAAAAGCTAGCAAAACAGTTTATGTGATTTCCACTTCACTGTTCTCTTATCATCTCTTTCCTAATCTTGCATCTTCCCAACTACAGATGAATTTTGGATATGTATAGTTCAAAAATGATTAAAGTGAGAGAATAAAAGTAGGAAAAATTTTATTCTGTATGGAAAGTAATGAATTGTTGCATATCCCTTACGCCATCTGAAGAGTGGGTTAAATAAATATACATGCAAAAATTGGTTAATTATATTTTCTTCCTTCATGTTTAATTTCTTTTTCGCCTGTCCTTCCCCCTCCCTCCTTTCTTTCCTTCCTTCCTTCTGTCTCTCATTCCTCTCCCTCTCTCTTCATTTGAAAACACTGTGTGCTTAGAAACAACTCAATGCACAAAATATGTCCTTTCAGATTTCTATAAAACACAGAAAGAGATATTATTGCAAAACAACGGATTTCAAATATAAGTATCTAAATTTACAAACACTTTTTTCTACTTAAGAAAATGACTAGTCACAAGACTACTACACCGGCCCTGAAAACAGATTTCCCAGCGTTCACTTTCTCCCTAATCCCTGCTGCATTAAGAATAAAGCCAGGGCAGCATGAATTACCTCTTCTCCAGCTTTCCCATCTAGTTGATTCTAGCTCATTTGATCCATTTAAGCAACATTTTAAGAAATCTTTAAAACCAAGGAATGCTGCACACCTACCACACTGTTCACAGGTAACCCAGTGATCACATGGGACACCTTCTTCAGGAGGAACGTTGTCTTAAACAAGGGGAGGAGTCATACTTAGTTCTAACTTGCAAGCTGCACTTAACTCCCTACTGAAAACAAGAGATATTTCTGCAAAATCAGTCTGTGAATGTGAGCCTGAGGCCGCTGCAGCTTGTGGTCTGATCTTCAGCAGAGATTTGCTTGATTATTTATTTTAATATTCCCCTGAGAAAGAATGGTGACAAGTAGCAATTACATAGTGCGTGTGGTATGCAGCCACACAAAGTCCACAAAGAACATGAAACCCCACCGGTAGAATGTCTTTGAGAAGCTGGGTAGGTTTATGAAAAGGAAGAGAATGCGGGAGATTGAACAAGTCAAGGAAAGGATGTGGGGATGAGGAAGAACAAAAGACCTTGCAGAAAAAAACAAGCTGCATGGAAGTTCAGATCCCACATGCCCACTGCAGCTCGTTGGTGCAGTCATTCAGAGGAATGAAGTGCACGTGGGCAAGGCCAGACACTCATTTCTGAGCACAAGCAGATGCAGGAAAGAAAACAATTCCTATTAGATCTCATAAAAATCCCTCCAAATATTCACAACACCATTTTAATTCAAGAACTAGATGACCCTTTGTCCAGACTCTTTGCTTCATAACTATGCTAAAAATTCTCACACTACATATTCTTCATTGAATTTTTTGGCATTTTTTCTCACATTGCTTTAAAATTTTTTTTAGCTTAATAATGTTTTTTTAATTTAAATATTTTCTACAGCATGTCCCAAACTTGAATTCCAGGATACTACCATTAAAATATTCAGGTCAAGCTTTATAAATGTTATCGTTATTAGGAAATGTTATCATCCCACATAATTTAAATACACTCTCCTCATCTCAGCACATAAAAGAAAAATCCTAAGGCTGTGCCAGGTTGCTTTATTCCCCAATTTCCAGAAATAAAAAAATCTATGTGCAGGTATGTTTTATATGACAGTATGAAGCAGTTTCAACCAATAATAAACCTGAAAACCAGATGACAGCGAAAAACTTTAATTTCCATAAAATATCTATTTTTATTATAACCTCTCCAAAATCCATGATTTTTAAAAATGGTAGCCATAGAAAATGGGACTTTTCCATGCCTGATGCAGTTACTGAATTAAGCGTTCAAAATGCCCTCAATGTTTCTAATCATCACAGTGGAGTTAGTTTTACTGATCTCCTTTCATCATGATTATTTTGTCGATAAAGAGTGCTCAAAAAAAGTGAACCAGCATTTTAGTATAAAAATAGCTCTGATTTCTTCCACCTGCTAAGATTTTTATGACTTTGTTGAAAATATCTTTATTAAACATAGCAGTTGCTCCCCTGCTCAGTACAAATGCCAGGTGTGAACACAGCACAAGAATAAAACCTATTATTTTCCACACTAATTAAGTACTATCTCACATTCTTGTGGTATGAAAGGAATAGTCAACTTGAGAGCAATTTTATTTCTTCACTGAAATCTTTTCCACCTATTGCAGCACTAATAATTTAAAAAGATCCCGTCAGTAAAGATATTATTTAGATCTGCTTCAAAGATCTGGAACTTTCAGCTAAAATTTGAATCTTCAAGCTGGGGTCCTGCTTACTTAAAGAAAGAACTTAATTTGACATTCAGAAAATGCTCTCTCTGGGCATTAGTAAAAGCAAGGTTCTCCCTAAATTAATTAAATATAATTGAGAAAATGATTTGAACCTCCCTGAGCCTGTATTCCCTGTCTTGTAAAATGGTAGGAGATGCTAATTTTGCTCGCTTCTTGTGAGAATTAAATAAGACAATGCAATAGCATGTGACTACTTTAATTGATCAAATGTTTCTGGAATGTATGTGAGGTA
This sequence comes from Zapus hudsonius, assembly GCA_004024765.1. NCBI lineage: Eukaryota > Metazoa > Chordata > Mammalia > Rodentia > Dipodidae > Zapus > Zapus hudsonius. The sequence goes on along the minus strand of PVHP010004627.1, from coordinate 61,184 downwards.
GTAAGAAACCACCAGTAGCAGACTCTGTCTGTGGGGAAGCTGCGAGGCATGCTTGGTAGCTTCTAAGTTTTATATTTTTGAATTTTGTAACATTTCCATATATCACTGCAGAAAAAGCCATAGCTTTAAAGAAACAACATGAGTCACACAGCTGACATTTACATCTACTGGTATAGAGAAGGTAGTTAATCAGTGACTGAGACCTCCTTCCACTTCAAGGAATGGACTGCATTAATTCTATGGGGCCAGGTGCAGGGAGAGGGAGACAGATAAAATTCTTCTGCTTCTGATTACTGCACTAGGGTGGAGAGGAGTTTACTGAAGGTGTTAACGACATGGTCTTGAGCTTTGTTTGATATGTGCTCACATCCATGTCCCACTTTTTACCTGTCCTGCTAATGCTGCGATTTCAGGAAACTTTGCAGTTCCTCCTTACCACACCCTTCTGAGGAATTATAACCCAAGACAAAAACTAATCTCAATCACATTATTTTAGTTCCGTTTTGAGCTATGAAGACCAGAACATGTGAGATCTTTTGCTTTTAATACAAAGGAATTCAGACATGGTGGATATAGAGTTCATAAACTGGTTTTATTCATCTCAGCGAACTATGCCTTGCCTCAACACAGTTTTAAAAAGTTACTGATAAGAAAAAGTGGCAGTGTACTTAAATAATCCTCTTGGTCTCTGGCAATTCTTAGATGGTTTAGTTAGATCTGTCATCACTAATGTATCTTTGTTCATTATCATCAAACTGCCCATGTGGTATTTCATTGTAGATGCTTAAAATCGTGTTAGAGTGTCCACATTGTGTGTGTGTGTGTGTGTGTGTGTGTGTGTGTGTGTGAAATGCATTTTTCTTTTACTAGTGGGTTAGTAGATATGAAGAGATCAAAATTATGTATCACAACAATGATGACACATAAATCAAAGTAGAATATTTGCTAATATGCTATTTCTGATTTTTAAGAACACTTTGATTTAGAGCTAAAATTGTACATACCCACTATATTCAATAATAAATTTATAATTTGATGACTTTATAAATAACTTCGAACCTACAAGAAAAAAGTTTGGGATTTTTTAAAAATTTTTTTTAATATATATTTATTGTCCATAATGAGTTACATTATTTAGTGGGCAAACCATGCGTTGTTATCCCGAATTCCCCAATTCCCCCCCTCCCCATCCCTGATCAGTTGTATATCCTCCTCCGTGGGCTGTCTGTATTAGTCCTTGTGGCAAGTTTGGGCTTTTTAAAATTAAATTTATTTGCTCTCAAAAACAAATCAATCAAGGCAGGTGACATCACTTGGAGTCAGAATTACATAGATCATTCCAGAAAGCCAAAGAATATGACTACATATTGTTGGAAATGTTGGAGTATACTGATGGGCAAATGTTTGGACTGGTATTATATTTTGCTTAATAATAATAAGCAAGCAACAGGCATTTTGCCACCTATATTTTCAGGCAGACTAACAAAGATGTCATACCTTCTATGAAACCACAGCTTTGATAAGAATCCCTGAAGAAATTTCTGCATGAAATCTGATCTAAGTCCTGGTGCAAAGAAACAGTTACTGACATTGAGCATGGACAAAAAGAGAATGTTCCCTTCATGGCCTTCTAATCATCCAGTACCCTCTAGCTCAATGAAATCACTCCGACTCATGCCAAAAGTAATATTTAGGTAGGAGTTAATTTCCCATGGCTAGGGGCAATTGGTTCCTAAACTGAAAATTTCCTTTGGTTTATAAGCCAGTTTTTTATTGAATTACTTTTTTCAGTAATAAATTGGGTCAACTTTTCTAATGAATACTTCTGTCTTGTCCAAAAAAAATCTTCACATATGTCATGAAAAGAGAAACAGTCTTATTTCCTTTCTTTTTTCATTGATAGAGTTTTACCATCCTTCTGGGGCTAAATAAAAGAGTCTTAATTCTATAACAAAACAAATGAACCCCAGTATCAAACGATTTTCTATTTCCAAAAACAGTAGTTTTTTGCTATTTTTTTAACTTCTTCCTGAAGTGTTTGTGTGCAGTAGTGACCACAATTGTGAAAATGTATACATTCTGTTCTCCAGGTAGATTAAGTCATAATACTGTTTGCCAATTCTGATTAATCTTCTATTGGGCATGATTTGTGTAATATTGAATTATTCAGTCTTTAGGTTCTCTTTTCATCAATCCTGATTTTCATGACCTAATCTGTTTCCTAGAGAGTGAGGTTCAACTCATAATTTAAAACTTCAGACATTTCAAAGCAAAGTAAGCACAAGAAAACTTTTCACAGCTTTTCCAGCAGGAAAATGTTTCAAACTTTAGGCAGTTTTAGCAGGGCATTTAAATTTACATACTCTTATTCCCACAGGCGAAGAAAAAAAAACCTTCCAAAGATGCTTAAAAATGTATCACATGTATTTGTGAATTCCATGTGAAAACACAAAGCACTAATCCTTTGGAAAATATTGCACTAATTAAATATAGTTTAGTTACAAGAAGACAATAGGTGTTTAGTATTTCAAAGAGCTTTTGAAATATACAAATAGCTGCCTCATAGCATTGCTATTATCTCCTTTATTCAAGTAACATACTATTGAATCATATTTTAATGAGAACAAATCGGATTTGCACTTGACATTTAATGAAATGAATAAAATACTGAGTGATTTTGAATTCCAAAGATAACATATGGTGACAATTTAGGATGACAGGTGAAAGCTATTAATACAGCCATTAATTTACTTAGTAATTGTATTGCCTTTTCTAATATTTTTTCCTTATTTTGAGTCACAACAATCCAAAATAAACATTTTAAAGCTTAATTTTTAAGACAAAATATACATCTATGGGGACTGGAGAGATGTCTAAGTGGTTAAAGGCACTTTTTTGCAAAGGCTATTGGCCCAGGTTTGCTTCCTGTTGCAGTCAGATTTCTAGTTGCTGCGCAGACAGAACCCAAGCAAAACTGGCTTGTGGAAGAATGGGTTTATTAGTCTTATGGAATAGAGGGGAGACTCAATCCTGGCAGAGAAAACGATGGCATGAGCAAAGGGGTGGACATCACCTCCACCACAGCACTGCAAAAAAAGGAGGGTGTGCCAAACACTGGCAAGGGGAAGCTGGTTTATAACCCCATAAACCCGCCCCCAACAACACAGCTCTAGCAACACAGCTCTAGCGAGGTTGTAAAACCCAAACTGCCATCAGTTGAGGATCGATCACTGAGAACCCATTCATTTGTTTGTGAGGGACATATGGATCAAACCATGACACTTCCCCAGTGTCACGTAAAGCCAGATGCACAAAGTGTTGCACGCATCAGGAGTTCCTTTGCAGCAGCTTGCAGCTCTGGTGCCCATTCACTTTCTGTCTTTGTGTCTCTAATGCTTTCTCTTTCTCTCCCTCTCTTTCTTGTTGCAAATAAATAAAGAAAAATATTTTAATAGCCATCTATGCAGACTTAAAAAACAGCTTATTATTGAGTTTTCTCTGCTGACTCTTCTCCGTGGTTCTAGAGATTCTTTAAGACAGGTTGGAGACAAAATGCTACCGAAGGAGGTGACTGGCGTTGGGCCACTGAGATTATCTATTTTACTTCAAAAGCTCTTGTGAGTGAAAAGTGTAAATTAGAAATTTCATACCTATAATAAAATTAACGAGATATGCTGCCAAAAATAATATAAACCTGGATAATCAGATAATTTTCCATTTGGAAGTATTTGGGAAATGTGAGAGATATACCAATGTTTCAGTTTTTCTTTTCTAAAAAATATCTTTATTTCTTTGAAAAGATAGCAAAAGGGAAAGAGATTGAGGAGGAGGAGGAAGAGGAGGAAAGAAGGAAGTGAAGAAAGAGGAGAAATATAGGCACACCTGGGTCTCTTGATGCTACAAAGGAATTCCAGATCCATGGGGTACTTTGATCATCTGGCTTTTCAAGTGTATTGAGCAGCTGAATTACTCAAGCTTGGAGTCTCTGTAACCAAGCACCTTTAACTGCTGAAGTATCTGCTCAGCTCTAGTAATCATTTTTCTATGCTCTCATTACTTTGAAAATATTTTTCAAATCAATGAATGCAAGAATATTAATCCATCCATAGAAGCATTAAGATGTTCCATACTTATTGTGGATGATTTGAAGATTGTTGTAATTTTTGTTCCTTTGTTTTATGAATATAATAAATACAATAAATGGTCACTTTTGTTTTAAGGTTTAAAAACTAAAATTTTACAAACGAATTCATTGAAGGGTGATATGGGTTAGTGTAATACAAGCTTGGAAATGAACAAGCCTGGATTTGACCCTTCGCATTGAATTGCCTACCATTGAAGACAACTGTGGACTTCCTTGACTTTAAGATAGGGATTCCTTTATTTACATCAACGGGATGTGAACGGAACTAAAGGAGATCATTTGGCAATGTCTCACAGTTCTTCATTGCCTGAAATTGAGGGATGATATTCAGTCCCTGTAACTTCTCTTTCTCAAACCTTCCACCTTCTCTCTTCTGTTCTGTTTCTTTGGATTTATGATTCAGTGTTCAACTGTGACCAAGGAGCAGTACAATTTCAGTAGCAAGGACTCAAAAATCAGTAGAATCTTGGCTTGCAGTGAGTTGATCCTGTTTGTCAAAAGTGATTTTCTGCAACTTTTTTTGTTTTATATCTGAAGGTGTGTGGTGAACTTCATTTGGTCTATATGATATCTTACACCAAGAAAATAGGCAAGGAAATATTATTCCATTACAGTAAAATCTCAGCTAAGATCCTATAGGAAAAATGTACATGAGACATGTAATCACTATTGAAATAAACTTCAAGCAAGATTTTAGAAAATAGCTTACCTTGTGAAGTAAGGAATTAGAGCCATAAGTGTTTTACACATGTAAAACAATGTGATAGATGCTGTTTTCCTTTTTGCATTTTCTAGGTTGATCAATGTGGAAACAATTTCATATTTTAGTAATAGTCACAGAAACAGAGTCTGCAGAGGTTTCCTGTATATATTCAATGAATAGTCAGATTCTTTTTTAATATTTTTATTTATTCACTTTCAAGCAGAGATACAGAGGGAGAGAGAGAGAGAGAAAATGAGAGAATGCACCAGGGCCACCGCCTTGTGGGCCTGGCTTATGTGGGTACTCAGGAAATGAACTCAGGGCCTTAGGCACTGGAGGCAAGTGCCTTAACTGCTGAGCCATCTCTCCAGCCCTCAGATTCTTAATATGTGATAACATTGTCCTTTCAATGGGTGAAGTGTAAGTCACTGTCCATGAGGAAAATGACATTTGTCTTCTCAGCATGATCATAATATGAAACTTGTATTTTTTTCTTGCCTTAATTTAATAACATAATATAGATGTGTTCTCACCACACAGATGGAGAATTGTACTCGGGAACTGCAGCTGATTTCATGGGGAGGGACTTCGCTATCTTCCGCACCCTTGGGAACCACCACCCGATCCGGACAGAGCAGCATGACTCCCGCTGGCTCAATGGTAGGCGATGCGTGTGGGAATACAGGCACTTTCCTTTTATCCAGACTACACTGTGGCTAAGCTAACTGCTGACTTCACAATTGTGCGTGCAAGCACATTGGGAAACACGCATACAGGACACAGTTCACCCACACACATACAGGACACAGTTCACCCCCACACATATAGGACACAGTCTACCCCCCTCCTCATGTGGGATACTGAACCATCACATTGAAAGAATATGCAACACGTTTTTCCCCATTCTTACTTGTAGGGATTACAAAGTTCATTTCATTCCTTCTCTCTTACCTTCTTCTATTATAGAACAATCACACGTCTGCCTGTAGACCTCAGTGAAACTTCAGGGACCATGACCTTTGTGCAGCAAACTTTGTTCTGATCTATCCCAGGTTTCAAAGTGACCATTCAGAACATAAAACAGACCTCAGACCACGGTGCTTCGCAACAAAGTTTCTAATCATCCCATTATTTTTCAGTTGGGAACAAAAGGTCTGGATCCTACCTTGCTTATCTGACCTTTCTACATTTGCTCTTAATTACATTTCTGCCTTTTTCATAAATTATTCACGTTGCATTCCCTTTGCTGTTCTTGATTTCTTTTTTTGTCATTAGTGTCTTCTCCTGACCTGAATTTTGAATCCCGTCTCCTGTAAAACCCTAGGATTCAGTTCCTCAATATTTTCACAACCTTGAGCTCTCAATCTAACCTTAATCCAAAAGTTGGTCCCTGTGACAATTCACCCAGGACATCCTATAGCTTTTGATCAAGCTCTACTTAGACCACGCCTCCTGAAATATTTGTCACCAATCACTACAGAATATTCCAAGTAATCTGTTTCTGGGGTCCCTTATTTCTTGTTTTCCTAAATTACTTCCAAACTTGACTGCACTTCCTCCATGTGTTAAATCCAGAAGGTGACTAAAATTCTTTGGGATTGAGTATATAAACTTTAGTGATCAATGGTTATTGGGAATATAGTCAAATCTCACCTCCTACAACAGCAACAAGAGCATGTGCCTGAGTGAACATGTGAGACCCTGAATGGATGCTGTGTTAATTAAAAGGACGTGTGCAAATCTCCAAAGCCAGAGGACAAGTGTGGAGAATCCAGTCTCAATGATTAAAGTTTGTGTTTGTGTGCAGGGGAGGGGGCAAATTAGTTGGAAAATCTCTCTTTATCTTTGCTACCTTTAAGTGGATACATTCGTGTGGAAGAGAAAAGCTTTGTGTTTTATGCAGCAGCAATAAGGCGTCTTTGATCTACAAAGAACTCCAAGGGTCACGCAGACTTTCACTGTCCTTGAGAAACCAAATCTCATTAGAAAGTGGAATAGCATAAAGGAGAGGAGAGTATTCATTTCCTTTATGGCCTTGGAGGAAACAGTCATCAGGTTGGAGCAGCCTTTATGCTGCGCACTCACATGTTGACAGCTGACTCGAAAGAATTTACACTGTGGGAAAAACAGTCATTGTCCACAGCTCTGTACTTCATCTCTGAAACGTGGAGTTCATTTGAGAATTCAGTTATCAGTCTCTCAGCACTAAACCTGAGAACTGAGGGTTTTTTTCCAAATTAACAGGAAGGTTACATCTGACAGGGTGCAGACACCAGACTGCTGTGGGCCGGAGGATGTAGACATGTTTGAGATACAGTCACAGAACCGTGAATCCCAAGCCAGGAGAAATTAGATACCATTTCAGAGTACAATTGGAAACATAATGTTAATACATTCATGCATAAAATAAATGTGTTTCGAAGCATTGCTTTGTAAGATATTTTTCCAGAGGTCTTTGGGGCTATGAAATTGATTTTGTCCTTGGTCTTACTTTATAATTTTCAAACCGATTTGCCTCTTTTGAAAAATAACAACTGATAAATTTTAGATTGCTTTTAATATTTGTTCATGCTAAATAAAAAGTTATCTGAAATTGTATAATTCAATATCTTATTTTTAAGTATAATTTGAGTACTTTAATAATTACTCCTTTTGACATTATTATAACAGTGTCAAATAAGGTTTGACTTCAGGGTTAACACCAAAAGGTGGGAAGGAATAGCACTTATAAATAAAGAAACAGAAAATATGGAATCTATGGATGTTTTTACAACTAGTATATGACAACTTCCCACATTTTTATAATAAACCGGAATTTAAGGATTCTAGTGGTCAGAATAATATTTGATTTCAGAAATATGCTGTCTTGACGTTGGCATGATGTGCTAAAATTCACCTTTTTTCTTCTGCTGCCTAATTCGTTCAATATGATAGAAACTTCAACTTCAAATTTCATTTCTACTAATTTAAAAATTAAGTTATTTTTTCTTTGTACATATGCTATTAGAAAACAAATAAGTCGCCATAGCATTTATGGTAATACTTGCTTAACATTTAGCCAGCTCTTACTGTGCACGTTGGCCATTTCTTCGAGTAGGGGAATGTCTACCCACATTATTTTCCTATTTCATGAAGATTGTTTTTCACATTAGTCTTGGCCTAGTATCATAATGGTATATAATTTCAAAGAAAAACTATAGTCCTTAAAATGATATTTCTCTTTGAGTTCAGGCCTTCTTTGTGCTGGAAAGATGATATTACCAACTTCCTATAGTTCCTATGAAAAAGATGGCCATTTACCACTGTCACAGAGGCTTGGGAGAAGTGCTAGGTCTTAATAGGCACTTTCAGGATAACCATCTCCATGTCCTTTACGCCCATTGGGTGAGGGACGCTTGGAGGGCTTGGGAGTGATTATACCAGAGCCAGGGTGAAAGGGCAGCCCAGGCTGGGTTTAATATAAGAAACCACATGGATCTTGGGAGAAGCAAGACCGGTGAGCACAAACAGACCTAATTACATGCCAGTGGTGTGAGGCCTTCCCACTCATTTCAGGAAGACCTGTTTTCTTTTAGTGGAATTTCCTAAAAGCATCATGCCTGTGGACAGACTGACCCACTTGTTCTTCCTGTAATTGAAATGGTATGCTCGTGATCCTTCCACTTCCTCTCCCTGGTCATGTTCAGACCAGGATGGCCTGTGTGCCCTTGCTCGAATCAGCAAGACTTCCTCTCTGTGGTCATGTTCTAGGATATTGCAAATTCTCTTAAGGTTCAAATTTCTCCACAGGATACATTTTTAGAAAAATAAAACCAAGAAACATGACTTCAAATAACCTATGAGTACACACATTAACACTGGTACCCGATCTCCAATCTCAAATCACTTGTACAACTCTTGTAATGAGCTGCTTTAATTCTACCATGTTTAGAGACATAAACGATGTCAAAGTATTCAATTACATTATTCTTTAATAAGTAAAATGAATTATCAATTTGCATAATGCCAGTCTTCTAATGATGTCATGTTGGATTGTTCCCGGGGCTTAAGTGAATGAGAAATATTTTGCTGACCCTTGGAGAAAAATCACTCCATTAGCCTTACTTTATAGTTATGTGAGCTGACAAGAGATACAGATGGGGAGTGTTCCTTCAGTTTAAACAATAGAAACAACTAAAGTCTATATAGCTTTGGAAGCCTGAGTGTGAGAGGAAGGATGCCATATTCCTGAACTTGGCATTTAAATTATCAGGGAATTTCCTCTCTACTCATTAGCTGGCAATGCTGGGGTGTCACTGTGCACAATCAAAAAAAAAACAATATTTTTTTCCTAAAATATTATTCCTAACATTATTATAAAACTTGAATATGTGATACCTTAAGTATGTATATCTGTACCTAACTATATCCCCACAGTAACCTATTGTGTTTTCTCCCAAATGAAGTTCCAGAAAAATTTTCATCTAACAAAGAATATAAATCTCACAAAGTATGATATTCTCAATAAATAAATATATACCATAAAGTATTCATTTTTGAATGATAAATTTTGTAAAAATCACTGAGTATACCTTTATTTTTCCATAAATAGCTAAAAGTTATTGGACAGTACCCTCACTCAGTGTCCCTTCTCAGTGTCATGAATCCTGTCTTCTTTGTCTAAGACGTATACCACTTTTGACTAGTATTGTTTAAATTATATTGAACAAATGAGTAAAAGTGAATTAATCTTTGGTATAGAATTAACAAATTAGTGACAATATGCTCTTTTTGTCTCTACCAAACTATGGCTGAACAAAATTGTTAGTATATATTATTTTAATTTTATAATTTTAAGTTTTAATTTGTTTTCTTTTTGTTTTCTTAACTTTATATTTTTTTTAAAATATCTTTATTATCAATAATTAGACACATTGTATAAATGAATCTTGTGAAGGTACCCCCATTTCCCTCCTCTCTGTCCCCAACCCACTGGAGACTCTCCCCAATATTTTTTTATTTTCGAGGGGTATGCTAAAAACACAGTTCACAAGTGTGATAGATTAGTCACAACTACTGAATTACTGAATAAAGAATCAGTTAAATAAGAAGAGTAGAAAATTTATCATGAGCAGTATTTTATTTACTTAGAGTAGACTCGGTTTTTAAATTAAAATAGCATACAGCGGGTGAGAAAATAGCTTGGAAAACTCTTTAAAGCCCACTTTCTTTTTTTCTTGGGTTTAACATTTTCTTCTCCTCTTGTCTCACCATCAATTCACTGAACTCAGAGCCTGTCTCTCCCAATTTCCTCTTCCAGAGTCATTGCCTTCAAAGCCTGGTGGGCCTGGGGAGGGATGTCCTGCTGACTGGGTAATCCGGGTCCCCTATGCAGTGGCATCAAGCTGGAGATTTACCCCAGAAGTGGATACCATGACAATACGTGTAACCATGGTGTGACCAGCCTCTCTGACACGGCTCTCAAAAGCCTTCCCTCTGTGAAAACAGAAGCCTGTTTGCAAATTAATTAGTTTTTGGCGTCGGCTTGATTGTTGACCCAGAGTTTGTAGAGTGGAAAAACAGTCGGATTAGTGTGCTGGGGTAAAAGACCAGTGTGCACTTGCGTGTGGCTCGCTCCACTATTGAAGCTCTGAATGAGGGAAACAAATTCCCTTCTGAGAAGCCTCAGCAGAGGTTAAGTATGATGAGCCCGGAGCTCGCCAACAGTAGGAGCTGGGAATTAAAGGATTTTAGCCCAATAGAGCAGAATCCCAGAAAGTAATGCCCTTGAATTTTAATGGCATGGATGGTTTCATCAAAAAAAAAAAAGCCACTTGTTACATTGGAATCGGTGTACATTCAAGTCAGCGTAAGGGTGAGGAATAATTTCATAATGTTATTAAATATTCAGTGTAAGCTTGACACAAATATGTCCAACATTTTCAATAAGAAAAAATAGTTATTAGTCTCTCAGAGTTGATAAGGTAATATCTAGATGAAAAAGAAATAAGTAGAGAGTCACCTGGTTTGTCAGGTAATGAGATGCTTGTATGCTTACCCCATAAGCTGAGGTACAATTGTCCAAGGTCCTATAAAATTCAACTGGAATCAGACAGACAAGTTCACTCATGAGGATATATATATATATATATATATATATATATATATATATATATATATATATATATATATATATATATGTATATGTATATGTATATATATATATATATATAATTTATTTTTACTCATCCTCATGTAACAAAGTGTGGCTAAAACTAATGTAGGCTGAAGATGAAGGATTTGGGATTCAATGTTTGGTGACTAAATTTTATTTTAATCAATACATTGTTGATTATGCTTGGTTTTATGAGATTAACTAAAATATAGAACATATATGATTTCCTTTTTAGCTATAATTAGAGATGTCAAGATAAGAACAGCACTAATAGCTATGACAATGCCTTCTCATTCAGAAATCATTTATTTTTCTCAATCTCAAAGGATATTGACTGCAGCCTGCCAACTCGTTTATTACCTAATCCTAGTAGCCTCTGATATCAAACATGACTGTAGTCAACTCAAGTAGAGCTGCTGGGCCTCAGAATTGGTCTTTATTTGGGTCTTTACCATCCTCCTAGTGAACTTTTAATATTGCCTTGTGTGAATCTGAAGAACATATAGAAACATGTTTGCATTTATAAGTGGGTCTAACATCCAGCTTTATAAGTGTGACCAATGAAATAAATGAACGAATCTGCTTCATTGGCCCAGGGAATACACTGCCTCAGTAAATATCACAGGGTGCAGATTAATTCCTCTTGTGACTTTGGCAATGATTTAGTTTGTGTCCATCATGAAAATATGATGTATGAAGTGAAATGAATTGATAATAACATTGCATGCTGTTTTCCTGGGGGAGAACATTTATGTGGAGCAGCAAGAGGAATGTCTGCTAATATGGAATTGTTGAAGGCCACAGTATGCCTGCTGCTCCTATTATTTTAGACACTGTTAGTTTTATTTTTAGACTTTTCTATGGAAGGAATGTTTCTTATCTAACCCAGCAAATAAGTCTCAGGTTATCCTTGATTTTCTTTATCTTTCAAGTCATTTCATTATATATGATTGCCACTTACTGATATTATAATGGACACTAAGTAGGCTAAGAAGAAATGAAATATTTAGATTTAATATTAAAATAACAAAAAAAGATTTCTTATCATATAGTATTTTATAAAATTGGCAATATGGCCTGGTGTGGTGGCACACGCCTTTAATCCCAGCACTCAGGAGGCAGAAGTAGGAGGATCACCATGAGTTCGAGGCCACCCTGAGACTACATAGTGAATTCCAGGTCAGCCTGGACTAGAGCGAGACCCTCCCTCGAAAAAACAAAAAAAAAATGGCAATAAAATAATTCAAGAACAATAACTAAAGCTGAACTTCAAAGAAATGTTTTTGTGTTGATTTTTTCACCATTATGTTACTACTCTTTTAAATATTTTTATTTATTTATTTGCAAGGAGAGAGAGGGAAAGAATGGGTGCAGCAGGGCTTCTTACCACTGCAAACGAATTCCAGATGCATGTACCACTTGTGCATCTGACTTTATGTGGGTACTGGGGAACTGAACCCACAGTCAGGCTTAGCAATCAAGTGCCTTAATGGCTGAGCTATCTCTCCAAGGCCAGTATCTAGTCTTTTAAACTTTGTCCAGTATAATAGACAGCAAAATATTGACTGCAGATATTGCTCTAAGAAAAATACCTTTGTGCGACTTCATAACTTATATTGCACTTATGTCTCCGAGGAGAAATTCTCAGTTCTTATGTGGTGATAAAGTGCAAGAGTTTCTGGAATCCTGGTTTGAACCCTAGCTGACCAACAGCAGAGAGGTGCTACAGCTCTCTGTGTTCAAAACAAAACAAAGTTTCCTCTTCCTCTTGTTGTTATAAGGATTGTGTGTGAATAAATTAATGTAGCCCATTTGGAAAAGTAACCACTCCAACCAAACACTAATTACAAAACCCAGTTGACGTTAGCACTGTGGATATTTCTGATTGGGGAGTAAGAACACTGAAAGGCTTCATGTCACTCAGCATGCAGGAGGCTCCAAACTCTATACCTAAGCAGCCACATATATCCAGGAAAGCAATGAAAGTGAATGAATTCAAAACAAGAGCAAATGATATAGTCAATAACTTATGCCTTTTCCTTATGCGGAGTCTGTAAGGTTTGTTTCCTAATGGTGTCCATTCATTCAGATGAAAAATCCACTCCTTTCCTTCACTCATTGAAAATAATTTTTCTAAGATCCGTGACATATCTTTGCTTGGTTACATATGACAAAAAGATTATTTACAAAAACCCAAGCTTCTTATGTCAACCAAATACAAATTATAAACTATAATTCAAAAAAAGTTTGTAAATTATTTTATTTACAATTATACCTACTAGTAGAAATTCAAGTATGTTTAGATGCCCATAGGAGGAAAATGTTCCATATAGAAATGTTTCAGTACCCGTATGATTGCAGAAACTGGACAAGAGAAATTCTAAGCTCCTCACCCTCATACCCTGCTCTCAACCGTGTACTCTTTTCCCCTAATGCACTTCTGTAGTACATTTTGCAGTATATTTCATAGTATATTTTGCATTTTAAGATGTGTAACATTATATATTTGATATTATTTTTTAATTTTATAAATTTAAAAATCAGGATACACTTTTGAAAATGAATTGTAATTTATCATTAGTGGGAATGTTAATAAATCAATGTATATAGCAGTGTTCATTAGAACTATAGTTTTTGTTTTTTGCTTGATAATTTGCTGAATTGCAACTATTTTTGCACTTTGTGTAGGCTGATAACAGCATAAGGGATATATCTAAAATGTGTCTCTTCAATATGTTTACAATTTTTTTCTACATTTATGTAAAACTAAATACTCTCTTTTGCTCATCTAATCAGCAATTTTAAAAGATCCTAGGGCTGGAGAGATGGCTCAGTGGTTAAGGCACTTGCCTCCAGTGCCTAAGGCCCCTGGTTCAATTCCCCAGGACCCACATAAGCCAGACCCACAAGGTGGTGGCCCTAGTGCGCTGGCTCTCTCTCTCTCTCTCTCTCTCTCTCTCTCTCTCTCTCTCTCTCTCTCTCTCTCTCTCTCCCTCTCTCGCTCACTCGCTCTCGCTCTCGCTCTCTCTCTGTCTCTTTCTCTCCTTGAAAATGAATAAATAAAATATTTTTTTAAATAAAATAAAAAATAAAAGATCCTAGGACTCCACATCAAGGGGAAAACAAGAGAAGGTACACTTCTCCAAAACTCTAACAAGAATGTATACAAAAGCTTTGTGTCAGGTGATTTTTTTTTCCTTTAGGGGATACTGATACTTTCCAGCTTAAATGTAATACATGGTTGTGTTCCAGGCTTGTACTTGGTGTTGTGACCCATTTATACATCATGAGCTTGAACTTCCTTCATATTGTTTAAGTTAGGAAGTGTCAATGCTGATATCACACTGACATCTATCCTTTTAGTACTTAACAACCAAAAAATAGTTTTATCAGATGTTTATTAAACATAGTTTAAAATAAACAATGAAGAAATTATGCCTATCTACTAAAGGAGAAAGAATACAATTGTAGGTCATAACTAAAATATGTAGATTCTGAACACAGAAAATAAACTACTATTAGCGACCTTACTCACTTAATACAGTGATACTGACAATTCATAGGACGAAGATAAATCAACATAATTGATCTGGTTAGGAATTCATTCAATTATTTTTATGTGTCCATGGCAACCATATTAAATATTTTGAACTTAAATGAAATGATTGTGGTAATGAAATGAACCTATGTGCCAGAAAAGGACTAATGGACAATCTCCCTGTTGTGCTATTCTTTATTTCTATTTCAGTATCAAGGGAGAAATAAAGCACATTACATCCTTTTTAGGTGATATGGTAAATACAGACAACTTTGATCCAGCAACCAATGCCCTAATAATACAATTACAATGTGATTGCTGTCCAAAAATCTGGAAATTTTACTGTATCTTTCTTTACCTAAAACTGTATATATTTGTTTCCTCATCATTATAAGAATGAGAATATAATGTAGAAGGCATAGTATAATATTGGCTGGAGTAAGAAATATGGAAACAAATATGATAAGTAATCATTTCAGAGAGTTAACAAATCCACTACCTAAATGTCATATCAGGAAGATGTGGAAATTTCCACAGTTGTCCAAATTTGGGTTGATTTTTGTCATCTTCATTTTGTATAAATGAGCTACAACCCCATTTGTTAGCATTTTCTATAAACCACTTATAATTTCCTGTCCTTTATCCTGTAAAGCATCATATTTTAGATGCAAGATATTATTAGATAATTACTAGAGAATATTCTGGTAGACACAGCAAAGAAAATGTTCTCTAATAACCCTTGAACACAACTGAGGAAGCTGAGGAAGCCATTCCTATTCTGACTGATTACTTGGAACTATTAAATGTTCTCCAGGAAGGAAGGCAATGCATACTAATCATGAAGAGGGTAAGTACTGTTGGAAAACATATCACTCAGATCTTTTGCAAGGATCAGCAAAAGAAGGAAGGAAGAGAATAAGGCAAGTGAAAAAGAAAGGAATAATTCCTCCAAAGGGTATGGCTGCTCCTGCGCAAACTTTTGCCTTTGTCACTCAATCAAAATAAGCATTCAGCATCATAATAAAATTCATAATGTCACAAATGAAATTAAATTTCAAAATTGAATTCAAAAACTGTGCCATAAAACCATCTGTTTAAAGTTTTGCCCTTAAAGTGTGCAAGCTAGATGTCATACATCCTTAAGTATCTTTCACAGGGTTTGAGAATGGCAGTATGTTATTGAAACATTTTTCAATTCCTAAGGGGTACTCAGATTATTATTTTATATCTGACCATATGGTTGACAGTAAAAACAACCAAGATACCATGTAATGTGATAATATAGCGGGAAAAGAGCTGCCGTATTAATAGGAGGTTAAGAATAGATTTTTTGTCATCCATTTCAGTTACTAGTTCTCAATTGTTAATGAAATCTTCTGAATCCTGAAGACTCATTTCATTTAGCAATATTACTATTTATCTGTACATTTATCTGTAAAAAAAACAACTAAGATACCATGTAATGTGATAGTATAGAAGGAAAATAGCTACATAATTAATAGGAAGTTAAGAATAGGTATTTTTGTCATTCGTTTCAATTACTAGTTCTCAATTGTTAATGAAATCTTCTGAGTCCTGAAGACTCATTTCATTCAGCAATATTTCTATTTATATGTGCATAACTTTAGTAGCACAGACTAATTATTATTAGCATACACTGATTTCCTCTATATCTTTACTTATTGCTCAGTCTATGTACTTCTAAAATTGCTGGGCACAGTACCATGGATGGCCTGTGTTTGTCAGACACCAGCGTGCTACTCAGAAATTCTATTGTGCATGCAGTGTGTGTTCACTATGCCCCCAGACTATTGTAAGAAACTGTTGCTGAAGTGAGAACCAGCCTTTCAAAATACTAAAGCAAGTGAAGAATCCTGTAAGTCTTTCCAAATTTATGATATAATAGTTTCATGTTTCCAAAATGTTTTTATAGCTAAAAACAATTTAACCCATAAAGAAGGGAAGACTTACTGTATATCTCCATTTTAATGAAACATATTTAAAAAATAATTTTAATTATTTATTTGCAAGCAAATAGAGATAGAGAGAAGAGAAACAGATGGGGAGAATGGGCATGCCAATCCTTCCAGCCACTGCAAGCTAATTCCAGATGCAGGTGCCACTTTGAGCATCTGGGGAATCAAATAGGATTTGGAAATTTTAACAAGTTAATGCAGTAATTAAAAAAATAGATCCCTAATGAAATAGTTGAAATCCTATTGTAGTCAGCCACACGCCACTGGGATGAATCTTCAAACCAGGCACAATTTGGGGGAGGAAAGTATTTATTGAAACTACAGATTGACGGGAAGTTCTGTAACAGCAAAAGAGGCTGGCCCTCTTTCACAGGTTCCAGCAGAGAGAGAAACCGATCACCAACACTACACACAGAATGGCAAACAGGCAGGGGAGAGCAAAGGAGAGAATTTTTTCCCCTTTATATAGCCTTAGGGTGGGGTCTTGCACCCTACCCCAGACTTAATGACTTCCTGAGTCTCTGGAATTTCCTTCCTGCATGGCCCACACAGGAAAGGATGTTTACTTCCAGCTTTTTTTTTTTTTTTTGAGCTTCTTTATATCCTGCCCCCTACTGAGAGGCTGCCTTCCTCTAAACATCCTCAGAGACCTACCAAAGATGATTAAAAAGATCAACTTGACAACAAAACCTATACATCACACCTATATTTGTAGGATATTAATTTTAATTGCATTTCTGCTATTTTCAAAGTTAGACCAGAGAGTAATTATTTATTTACAGAAAGGTTTTAGGAAAATAGTTATAGGCATGTATATTTTTAAAGAGCAAAGATTTTCCAATGTTAGAGAATTCTATCCAACATTTTTAGACAGAATGCAGAATTATATTACTTATGCAAAGTTTAAATAACTGAAAATTTAGATTGTTAAAGACCATTCTACTAATGTGTCCTCTCACCTATACACATACATCATATCACAATTGTGCACAAACACACACACATATGATTTTTAAAAAGAGGTAAAAACGATCTTATATTTCACATTTTAGAGAATATGACATGGTAGAGTAAAGAAATAGGTCATTATTTGAATTGTATGCTCAAAATATAATCTAAATTAGGCCACCATTACTGACCTTTGGTGACTTTATTTTGTTCATTTAACCTGTTGAGATATAAACATAGCCAAAAGGGGTTCTTTGAAAACATTTGTTGGATTTCCTAGAAATGATCACTGCATTCTTGTATTATGCACCATTGGGATAGTGTTGGATTAGAACAATCTCAAGCACCTTCATGATAACTGACAATATATTCCAGAAAAATGATTTTCAGAAAAGATTAACATGAATGAACTGTCTTGCATCATAATTCTACCAGGACAAATATTTCATTATATATAATAAACTGGTGGCAAAACAGTAACAAAGAATTTAAAATATGTGCTATTTTTCCATTCAAATTTATTTTTGTATAAACTCTCAGTAAAGAAAAACTAGGTAGTATTTTTAGCATAAAATGGAATAACTTTAATATAAAGCCACATATTTTACTTTTAAGGTTACAACTTTAAATTTTCCTAGTGTGAAACGTGAATTATTACTTCAGAGGTGACAGTAATTTCTTGCTGATTAAACAGGTGTTGTAATCAGCTTTCTCCTTGCTGTGCAGAAAAGAACCTGACCCAAAGCACCTTGTGGAAGGAATGGTTTTATTTTGGCTTACAGATTCAAGGGGAAGCACATTGATGGCAGAAAAAGGAAGGCATGAGCAGAGGATGGATATCACCTCCACCACAGCACAGCAAATAGCAGCAGGAAGGTGTGTCAAACACTGGCAAGGGGAAGCTGACTATAGCCCCCATAATTACCCACACAACAACATACCTCCAACAAGGTTCTAATTCCAAGACTGCCTTTAGCTGAGGTTCAAGCATTCAGAGCACCTAAGTTTATGGGGGACACCTGGATCAAACCATCCCAACAGGGTATTGAATAAGAATTATTTTCCACAAAATGAAATTACTTTGAAAATTATGCTATAAAAGGTCTGCTTCTCTGCCTTGAATTTCCTTCTTCATATAATTAGACATTTTTCAAAATCAAAACTGTTATTGTCTCTGAAGAACAAAAGCCATAGAAATCACTAATTATACTGCAGTTAAACATATTTTTTCAGCTTTATAGGGATCCTGAATTTATCATATTTCAAAGAACATTTTCTGACCAGGAAATGAGAGAAGCGTCTCTGGTGTTGTAGTCAAGATAATTAAATTCTATCTCTAATAACAGTCATGCTATTAAAAAGTCACCAAGGTGTGTGTCAAATACAAGTTGACCTAAATCTTTCCTGGTTTCTGTATCATAATTTCATTTTTGGAATCAGGACACATTCCTGAAGGCATCTCCCTCTAGCTACACCTCAGGACTTATGCTGCGGCATTTGAAAAGACAGACTTTACAAATACCATTTTCCCTGCTTATTTTACAGAGAAAGAAACAGAGATTGAATATACATCCATATCTTTGCACAGATTGATAGAAAAATAAGATGGTATTATATCTTTGTGGGGTTTTTTCTGTGATATCGTTTACTTTCTTGCAGACACAACTTCACATTATGAGCTAACTGATCATTGAATCATTCACAAGATATAGGGTCAAGAGAACTACATGAGAACTTTAAACAATTATTTCAGAGTATAGGCAAAGATAGAAAAGTATTTCAAGTCACTCAAGTTATATGGGGCTAGAACAGCAACAAGGAAAATATTAGACAATAAACTAAAAGTAGAAATGAATATATTTATCAATACTCAAATAGTTAAATAAATATATTAAATCAATTCTAATGTTATAGGGATGATTATATAATAGGGCTCCTCTTATCACAGTTCATTGTTTTAATATTAAAATATATTCTTACGCTTGTTCAATGTTGAAAAAGAAGATAAGCTTTTTTCTGATACTTTCAATTTATCAGATAGGAATGGAAATTTTCACAAAATTGAAGAAATATTGTCAGTTTATTTTTTGAAAATTTCTTCTATTCCTGAAGCTAAATTAAAGTCCTTAATACATAGATGGACATCATTAATTCAAGTTACTTATTCCTAAACAGACATATGTTTATTAGAGATCTATGGTAAACTTCTGGAATTTTCCTTTTTTTAAACCTTAAAATGAAGGAGGTATGATTGGGAAAAGAAGAAAGAGTTGAAAGGAAGTACTGCTCTGTTTTCCTTCCTGCTCACAGAGATGTAAATCACACCTGTACTAGATCTCTATGGCGTGTTGAATTTTTTTTTAGCTCCTTGATTAAGCACTGAAATTTTTAAAAAATAAATCATGCACACTAAAAGGTACTTGTTTCATCTTGTTTAATAAAGCAGAGTTAGCATGCTGTCTAAAAATTTGATGAACTTCCTGGCAAAGGAAAGAAAAACGTGCCGTAATTTCAAATGAGGTGAGTTAGGAAATACTATGTTTTTTTGAAACTCCACCAATTTTCCCTTTAAGGGATTGTTTCTGTGTGATCATTGATTAAGTAAGACTATATAAATGACCTGCTTTCCTGAGTAATGGTTTTTCTCAGTAGAATGTTTTATTGGATATAGGAAATGAAGTTCTGCTACCTTGTTTTTCTTCATTCAAGTTCAAAAGGCATTTTTAATTATATTTTATAAAAAGTATTTTACTTAGTGAACTTGGACTTCATTTATAGTTTTAATGCTGTTTACCACATTCATCTATCATTTATATTCCTTGCTAGTTGAAGTATATTGACAAAACAGAAGAATATGATTATCTTTTCTGAAAAAATATTTTCAATGTTATAGAATTTCTTTAGGTATAAAACTGTCTTAAGTCCTTGATGTCTTTTAGTATAGTAAAAAAAAATCAATGTCCAAAAGGAATGTGTGTGTGTGTGTGTGTGTGTGTGTGTATTTAAAATTTTGGGGAATATTGAAGAATTTTCTCTTGTAGGAAAAAGTAGGGAGATAGGACTTCAATAAAAAAAAAGATACTCCATAATCTGTGAAAGGATTATGGAGACAGACACAGAGAATACCCAAAGCAGTCAAAAGCAAAAACCAGAGACTCTTAAGACCTCAACAGTAAAACAGATTTAAAACTCACCCACCGTGACTCAGGGATCTGAGTGGAAGAGGGGTCGCAAAGATTGTAAGAGCCATGGTGGAGGGAATATCCAGAGTCATTGTCCCCCTCAGTAACAACACATAAAGAAAAAAAAAACTGGCTAGTGCTTATATAATTCTTAACCCCCCACCGCATTATGATACTGCTTGTTTGATTTCAAGGTAGTGAGTATATAAAAATAATATTAAAAGATCTAAGGTAGATTCAGGGTAAGATGGTCTTTGCCTCAAAGACCTTAGAGAAGAAACACAGTGTATATCACTATATGGGACAATCCAGAGTTCATGGAACAGTATGGCTCACAATGTTACAGAAATGCAGAAGATACAACAGAAGGACTTAAAGGAAGTATTTTTCAGACAATGTCAGAAAAGAATCTTAAAAATTGCCATGATTTAAGAATGAAACTTTTTGAAGTAAGATACAAGGCAGACGAATTACTTTTCTCAATGCTATGACACAAGTCTGACAGAGGAAGTTAAGGATTTTTTGAACTTACAGTTTGAAGGTGGCCAGTCCACTTTGGCTGGATAGGTTCGTGGGCAGGAGCATGAGGTAGATGTTAATATTGCACCTGCAAACTGGAAGCAAACACAAAGATGTATAGCTGGCTTTTCCCTTTTCACTAGGTTTGGTGCGACAGTCAATGGAATGGTGACAAATGAGCAAATATTACACAAAAAATATATCACAAAAAAACAGAGGAAGGGCTGGAGAGATGGCTTAATGGTTAAGGTATTAGCCTGCAAAGCAGAAGGACCTGAGTTCAATTCCCCAGACCCAAATAAAGCCAGATGCACAAGATGGCGCATGTGTCTGGAATTTGTTTGCAGTGCCTGGAGGCCCTGGTGTGCCCATTCTTTCTCTCTCTCTCTCTCTCTCTCTCTCTCTCTCTCTCTCTCTCTCTCTCTCTCTCTCTCTCTCTCTCTCTCTCTCTCTCAAATAAATAAATATATAAAATATTTTAAAAAAACAGAGGAAGTGCCAACTAAATAGTTACAGATGATACAACTGAAAAGTTGAATGTGATAAAATTGAAAGCATGCTCTCCTCTCCATGACAGAGTTCATAAGAGAAACTAGGTGATTAATGGTATTTGACATATCTAGTTGAAGGCATCACACTGCACAGTGATGTTTTTTCATAACTTCACATGTTTATGTTAATACATCCAATATCCCAAAGGCTTTTACTTCCTCTTCAGTAATTTCCCTTCACATGAGGAATGCGATGGACATCTGCTTTGGTTATGATTATTTTATTTAAATAGGCTTATTGTGTTGTCTTAAAAAAGATTTTTATGTTAAAAATTAATCTTTTCAATAACATAGCAAACCAAATATTCTATGAGTATATACAAGTTAGAGATCCTTAGTAGACTATATAGGTGTTGCCACTTTTTAAAAATATCTTTTTAGTTGATATACAGAGTGCATGTAGTTATCATTCATTCTGTCATTTTCTTGTTTTTAGCAGAATTTTTATGTATCTCTCTATTTACTTTAATAAGTAGAATCTTTGTATGTACAAGTTATGTGTTTTACCACCGTTTCCCTCTTACCGGCCCCCATTCCACTGAGGCATTCCTGGAATGTTCCATGGAATGGAGAACTTTGAAATGTGCCAGCAGCAATAAGGGGGGGTAGTACCTCTAGATATTCCCCCCACCATGGTTTTATAGTCTTTCCACCCCCTCTTCTGCAAAGCTCCCAGAGCCATGGAGGATGAGTTTTAATTCTGCTTTTGTGTTGAGCTCTTAGCAGCCTCTGGATTTCTGCTTTGTAATGTTTTGATTGTCCTCAGTGTCTGTCTCCATCACTCTGGAACAGGTTGTCAAGCTCACTGTGGAAGCAGCACTCATGCTCATCTCTCCACTTCCTCTATGGTTTCACCTGGGCCCTAGCTGATGTGCTATGGTTGGTGCTTCTCCTGCTAGGGAGTCCCCTATCGATTCTGGTCTTGGTAATGTTGGTTCGTCTCGTTGTCTTCTGAAAAATAAAAACAATTTATCTAATGGAAAGTGAGATGAGCAGAGTTTGAATGGGATAAACCTTGTTAATTTGGTGAGATTATAATGGGTATAGCCTCTCTTTAGGCTCATGGTTACTGAAAGCTTCCCCATGGAGTCCAGCTTCTTGGTGTCCATAAGAGTTTGGCTTGGATCCCAGGTCCAGCTATGGGTTCCTTGCCATTGAATGGATCTTTTAGCCAATCAGAAAGCTCTTGATCTGGCATTTTCAAAGATATTTTTAGTTGATTCTCATCCCCCCTTCTCTGCAGTCCTTTTTTCTCTCCCGCATCTCCCCTCCCCTGTTAAAAAGCAGTCAGAAGGTGCTTTCGTTTTTGGCAGCTTGAGGCAGTGGAAAAAAACTCAGGTCTTGTTCCTGTCCAGCAAGTTACTGGTTTGTAATCTGGTCATTTTCAGCATCAATTCCTGCTTTCATCCAGGATAAGTGATGATGGGAATAATACATATTTCAGACAGGAGGTGAAACCCCTGCAGTACCTGTGACTCCATTCACTGTCTGTGTTATCTGTTCTAATCCGCCCTTCTTTACCTCCTGATGCTACTTGTCCTAAACCTTTCTCAGGGGTGAACCTTCCCAAGGGCAGCTCACAGTGCTCCAGCCAACTAAGCATCACAAGACTTTCCAGATCCATTCCTTGGCAGTCAGAAGTTTTCTATTTCACAGCCAAAAGAGATTCATCTACTCTGTGCTGTTAAGTGAAGAATGTGGGCTGACCCAGTGCTGTGTGTATTGCATCCCAAATGTGCTGGGTGACCTCATTCATAGTCTGTGGGCTCTTTGGGACTTTTGTTAGCCCTCATGTTGTGACAAAGCCAAAGGGAGAACCCGTCACTGTGGCTACCATGCCATCATCTGTAATAATATTTCCCCCTTACCAGTTTCCCAGCTAGTGACTTGGAAAACTATTTTGAAGCCTCAGAATATAATGCTGAAATTTAAAAGAATTTTTAACATTTACAGAATTGACAACTAGTCTCTGTTTTTATTATCTTTAACAGGTTTATGGCTTCCTTATCAGCTAGCATCTGACTCAACTTGCTTTCACTAGCAGTAAAAGTTTATGTAACCATTAACTTTAAATATTTATACTTTACAGGATATTTCACTTAGAGAGCTCCATAAACACTATTATAACATAAAAAGTGCTAACAGTTTTGAAAGCCTATGGAATGCTAAAGACAGGCAGGTACATTGCCCCTTTTTAATTCTCCCAACATTATTTAGGTGTGTTCATTCCACAAATGAAGAAATGGAGGCTAGTTGACATTAATTCAAGTTTTCTTCTTGTTGTTTTTGGGACAGAGTTCTACTAAATGTAGCCCAGGCTGGCCTGGAACTTGTTATTTACCCCAGGATGATCTTGAACCCATGATCATTCTGCCATTACCCCCACCCCACAGTGCTGGGAATAAAGTTTACACTTAATTGATATTTTTCAATCTATAATCTAGTGAATACAGGAAGGTTGGTTTCTACCCCTTTATCCGAGGGTAGTATTTTGCTCTATGTTCATTGAAGATAGAACATACTTCTTTTGTATTAGTGTAGAAAGGGCATTACTATCCAAATAACCATCCTGCCAGTGAGCTCACATTCCACAGGTGAAAACAAAGGAGTGTGCATCTATATTTTGGGAACCATCTACATTCTGAAGCATTCTTTTCCTCTCATAGAAGGGTTTCAGTTGATTCTGAGATACTGGTGATCTAGGTTGTCCCCCACCCAAGGGTGCCATGTTCCTTCTGCTATGCTTAGAATCAGTTGCTAAGGTTTACAACAAGGAGTTCTCAATGGTTCATGGTGTAACACACACGAGGCCCCGGGATCTTGTGCAAGAGAGGTTTAATATTGAATTCCATCATTTAAAAAATATTTTATTAACTTGCTTGTAAACTGAGACAGAGGAGGAAGACAGAGAGAGAGAGAAAAAGAGAAAGAGAAAGAGAAAGAAAAAGAGACAGTATACCAAGGCCTCCAGCCACTGAGAACAAACTCCAAATACATGTGTCACTTTGTATATCTGGCTTTACCTGAGCACTAGGGAATCAAGCCAAGGGTGTTAGGATTTGCAGGGAAGTGCCTTAACTCCTGAGCCAATTCTACAGCCCTCCATTTCTTTTTGAATCCAAGGAGTCATGTAAAATTTATATCCTAGAAAACCATTATCTATCTTTACTTTCAAATGCCCCAGTACTCCAAAAGAACTAAGTAAACCTTCTACACATTTAACTCATTTTAATTTAAAAAAAAAGTTTCTATCATTGCCCATTAGGGGCTTATGGGTGAAAAGAAGAGTTCCAGTCAAATGCTGGTCAAACCATGGACTCACTAGACATTCAGACTGAACTTCATGCTGAGGGCAGCAAGTTGTATTCATTATTTCAATCAGCTTAAGCTGCCAAATGAATCATAAAGTCAGCTCAGCGTGTGTCCTGTGCCAAGGTGTCATTTTCATTAGTTGTGAGATTGCACCTGAAGGACAGTTTAATTTGCAGCTGCTAAAAATATTTCACCAGAGCGGTACTGTTACAAGTGGCAGGTGGTGCCAAGCGTGAGTTTTGCAAGAACAGCCATCTGCAGGGTGAGAAGCAGAAGAATGTCAAGGGGGCGGTGGAGGAGATAAAGAGGAAGGGGAGGGAATGCTGTATTTACTCAGCGATCGGATCATCATCCCATGCTCCACAGGATAGCATTGGCCCATGATTAATAAACATGATTATTTGTTTAGCTTCCACCATGTGCCCAGGGCATTGCAGAAGTACCACGGTATCTGTAAAGACAAAGCCTCTTCCCCACAGGCATGGCATGTAAGCCATCCAGATGAGAGAATCCTTTCCAGCTCTATTTACCTTTCATAGTGTTTATATTGCAATTTTCTGCTGGCAAAGATTCGTTCACTTTGATCTTGCTTCACTGGGTCCTGCCATGATCTTTTGATGTTCAGCTTTCAATACGCATCACATCAACTTCCTGCTTCACATCCCAAGAAGTCTGTTCAAATTGTGTGAGGTCACCGATTTTGTTAAACCATGGTCACCTGGGATTTTGCGAACTTTACAGAGTAAAGAATATTTCAATGTGAACAGGCAGCAAGGAGTGTCCTAGCTGCTTATGTTACTAACAAGTCTGGTGAATTGTGTCCACTAGTTTCAATGGAGTTCAACATTGGAATCAAGACTTCTATCTGGGAAAGGGCATTTGTTTCTACTTTAGTTGTTTACAGGATAATAATATAAAAGAAGTAGTAGTGAGTTTTGATTTTCAATCCTGCTCACAATTTTAACGGAGTAACTGGACCCAGAGGAGCTTTCTTTGTGAATGGCATTACATATTTTAGATTCTTAAGGTGAAATTAAAAAGTAGGTCCTGTGACAGGATTTAGGTAAACCTTTCCAGGGGAGCTTTTGATGACAAGTTACTGAACTGCTTGTAGTTTCTTAGCATAATTTCATTCTCTGGCCTCCAACATGTGTGTTGATTTTAGCTACACGAGACAGAATGCCATATTTTCTCTTATTTTAATTCCATTGAGAAATCTAATTTTGAGAACTGACAGAAAATTAACTTTACTTCATTAATTATCTACTGTGAAAGGAGGAGATCAAAAAGAAGAAAAGCTCCTTGCTTTCTTGCCTTCAAAGAATATTCACCAAGTTTCGGGACAGCATTGTGAAAACTTCCTGTTGGATAATGTTCTAAAGAAGCATGTCAAATTGCTTCTATGCCCAGAAACCTAAAGCTTAGAGAAGTTCTAAGGATCTTGAGCCATACAAATTACTGTACCAAATCATGCCAAAAATGGTTATATATATATATATATATATATATATATATATATATATATATACATATATATATATATGATTTCTTCTTTCAAAAAACAACACATTTAATTTTCAGAAATTCACTCATTCATTCATTCATTCCTTTATTCATTTACTCATTCACACAAACCATTTTTGGGTTTTTTTGTATTTTCTAAAATTGTTATCTTTATTGTCCAAAAGTACATTGTATTAGAGATGATAATGTTGGTATCCCCGTTTCCCTCATCCCTGTCTCCAATCCACTTAGTTCCCTGAGTCATGGTGGGTGAGTTTTAAGACTGCTTTATTGTTGAGATCTTAAGGGCCTCTGTATGTATTTATTTAATTAATATATTCATTATGAATATATATATATGTCATGGTTTGATCCAGGTGTCCCCACAAACAAATGAATGTGTTCTCAGTGATTGATCCTCAGCTGATGGCAGTTTGGGAATTAGAACCTCGCTGGAGCTGTGTTGTTGAGGGCGGGCTTACAGGGTTATAAACCAGCTTCCCCTTGCCAGTATTTGGCACACCTTCCTGCCGCTATTTACAGCGCTGTAGCAGAAGTCATGTCCACCCCACTGCTCATGCCATCGTTTTCCCTGCCAAGATGGAGTCTCCCCTTGAGTCCTTAAGCCTAATAAACCCATTTATCCACAAGCTGCTTTTGCTTGGGTTCTTTCTGCGCAGCAACAGAGTAAGTTGACTACAACATATATATTGAGCAAATCTTGTGAAAGTGTCCTCATTTCCCTCCTCTCTGCCCCCTACCCACTGGAGTCCTTCCTCAGCACGCATACTGGATCTGTCCATAGATTAGGGGGTTATGAATTGCACCTGAGGTAGCCCGATTTTTGTTTTTTCTTCCTCCTTTGTGTATTGTTGCTGAGGGGGTGCAATATATCTGGATATTTTCCCCACCATGGCTTTTAAAATCTTTCTTCCCCCTCTTACTCTCAGTTCCTTGAGTCATGGTGGGTGAGTTTTGAGTCTGCTTTGTTGTTGAAATCTTAACTATCTCTGCATCTTTGCCCTCGGTTGTGTTGGGTATCATTGACATCTGTCTCCATTGAACTTTCATGGGTTATCGGACTTGTTGTGTGATTGGTCTCCTGTTTGTCTGGTCACTTTCTCCTAGGTTTCATTTGGGCCCTGTGTGAAGGCCAGGGGTGGTTTGTCTCCTGCTAGGATGTCAGCCATCATCCCATGTCTTTAGTTATCGGGTATTTCCAAAATTATTTTTAGCCTGGAAAGAGGAAAATTAGGAAGAGTAACTTCCTGATAATGGAGAAAGATAAGAAGAGATAAAAATAGAGCTTCATGGATTCTAATTATGGCATGCGCACCAAGTGCTTGGGAATGGTTGTACGACCTGGTGGGGAGAAGGTGAAGCCTAGGCAGGGAAAACTGACTTAACGTCAGTGCCAGGAAAGAAGAGGTCAGGCCATGCTGTCGGGAATGCCCTGGGAAAGATGCAACATAAGGTGAAGGGGAAGCTGTCATCTGCAGTAGCTGAAATTAAGAGAGCTGGAAACACGGGGTATGTGCACACAAGAGCAAGTGTGAAAATAAGAAAAAGGTCATAAGAATTAACTGTTTAAGAGGTAGAAACAAACTGTATCTTACATGAACAAAACAACTCAGATGGTTCTAGGATGGCATTACAGAAAAGCAACTGATCCATTTTGATGGGAAATCTGTTGAAGTTAGCCTGTGGGTGACCCTCAATTGCTTAGTTTATTTCTACCATAGGGACCTTGAGAAATGTTACCTCTTGTACAAGAAACCTTAAAGCCAAGATTGAAAGCTAGCTCAATGTATGTATTGATCAATGTGTTATACAGTTTCAGTCATATTCCTGGATCAGAGTAACATCCATCTTCTTTTCAACATTCCTTGCCACAGCATAACTTACACTACTCTGACATTTCTAGGATGCCTGGAATTTGTCTGTCCAATACATAATATAAATGGATTTACATTTATTTCCATAACACTATATAGATGGCTCAGAGGAATTAGATAAAGAGGTTGAAGGACAATTATTTATAGTAATAAGAACAGGAATTATGCCAACAGGAGAAAGTCTATTCTGCAAGAAAAGTGAGGGAAACAATAGAAAAGATTCTGTTAAAATTAGTGGAGAAAGCGAATGATGAAGAAGATGGATAAAACTTGAAATCAGTATTTTTATGCAGGCATGGATGGTGGTATTCACCAAAGTGAGAAAAGTAGGCACACGGTGATTTTGATACACCAGCCTGCGATTCATTCCCGTGTATGATGAATGAATGGTGCCACGAGTATCTATGTGGAATGGTTAGCACAAGCTTGAAAAGTAATGCTGGACATGGAATAAAAGGAAACCTGATTTAGCTCATTAATATTTGAAGACTCAGCAGTGAATAGACTAAAAAAAGAAATAAAAAGCCATATAAGAACATAAACACTGAAGTTATGGGAAGAAAGATAGCTGATGATTTTATAGAGGCAAATAACTACCTAAAGAAAGTTTTAGAAAATGTGTGTAAATATTTTGTGTATATGTATATGTATATATATATATATATATATATATATATATATATATATATATATGTATATGTCTAAACTGAGATGAGCACCAAACTGTGCTGAGTGCTTTGACAAGTGAAAGATAGTAAAGAACTGGGGAATATGTGGTAACAGAGGCCGACTCTATGCTGTTTGCTCTTGTTACTGTAGACAAATATCTGGCTATAACAGCTGGAAGGAGGACAATGACTTTCAGTTTAAAGGGCAACAATCCATGATGGCAGTGAAGGTGTGCCAGGAGTGACTTGCAACTCTAGTGGTGGAAACTGAGCTCTGGAGGAGGAAATGGAGAGAAAAGGGGGAGCAGGGCCAGTTTCTCTAGGTGGACACAATAGGCTAAAGGACCCACAACTTCTCAAAGCAGCGCCATCAGCAGGAAACACATGGGCTTATGTGGGACCTTTTCCATCAAACCATCAATAAGGGTCTCCACACTATTTGATCAGCCATCAGTCTTGCCTACTTCCTCAATGCTTCCCTGTCTCTTCCATCTCTCCTTCTCTTTATTTCTAGCTTTCTTCTTTGCAGCATTCAAGGAGCAATTCTTCTATAATAGTGACATAGGAATATTATCTGATTTCATTTTCTTTATTGTTTCTCCCCATGTTCATTAGGAAAAATATATCCCTGAATGCAATTTTTTTCCTATCATCGTCTCTGGCTAACATTCTTCATCATCTCTGCCCACCTCCCTCTCCGTTGACTTCTCTGTGATCCCAGAACTCTGTGTCTCTGTGATTTTGCATCTATTCCTTCTAGGTGAGATTCCCATCATCCCTTGTGTCTTGTATATGTCATAACATCTGCACTCATTTCCTCAAAATGAGATTAAATTATCCCTCATGTTCCTCACTTCAGTCTTTTCAAACTATGTTTTTCCTTTTTTCTGGTTTAGTTTAAGACATGTGCTGTTGAGCTGTTAGAAAATTTTGTTTGCAGTGACTATCATGAGGCAGAAGTGTTCCAGCCTAATACACTTCATCACCCTCTATCCAGAGCAGAGTAGGTACTCAATGTACTCTTAACAAAATGAAAATATAGATGAGGATGGATGCTGGAAATTTTACATATTGATGGAAAACATCATCTAGGGCTGGAGAGATAACTCAGCAGTTAAGGCACTTGCTTGGAAAGTCTAACTACCCAAGTTCAATTCCCCTGTACCCATGCAAAGCCAGATGCACAAAGTAGCACAGGCATCTGGAGTTTGTTTGAAGCAGCTAGAGGCCCTTGTACACCCGTGTGTGTTCTCTCTCTCTCTCTCTCTCTCTCTCTCTCTCTCTCTTTCTCTCTTTCTCTTTATTGCAAACAACAAAATATTTTAAGAAAAGGAACGTAATCCTTATCAGGAAGCCACAATATAGCAAAAGTAATATTAGGAGCTCAAAAATGACAAGATAAGAAAAAAACAAAAGCAATATATTACATGTTTTCTTTAAGTTTGTGCTTCATCCTGATGAAAGGCAACATTAATTGCTTTATTTCCCTCTATTTGAAGGCTGTTTTATCTTAGGACTATGTTATTTTTATTATATTAGGCTTTTTATAGAAATGAGGAGATAGTATTCTTCCATAGGAAGGAAGGCAGAATATGGATATTGATGTAAAAGGAAAAAGTACCTACTAAATGACATTCTAAATCCCCTGGATGTAGTTAGGCCACTGAGGAGGAGCATAGTAAGAAATGGTGTCTGAATGGGTTTGAATGAAAGCAAGATGTGGTGGTGTGAAACAGATATCCCCTGATAAACTCACCTGTGCTTCATCCCCAAATGGTGGCAGTTTAGGAGGTGGAGCCTTGTTGGAGGAGGTCTCTCACTGGGGGTTGACCTTCAAGTTTGTGAGCTCTTGGTTTTCCAGTGTTAGTTGGCTTACTCTCCTGCTGCTATTTTTAACCGGCTGTGGCAGAGGTGATGTCCAACCTCTGCTCGTGCCAAGCTTTCCTCTGTCATCAAGGAGTGTTTCCCCCTGCGACTGTAAGCCAAATAATTAACTTTCCTTCCATCAGTGCTTTTAGTCAGGTGTTTTGTCCCAGCAATGAGAACATAACAACAGCACAAGGTTATATTAAACAGTTGCTAATTATACACCTACATTGAGGTATTAAAAGTTAATTTAAAAAACTTTAGTAACATGGAGGTTTGGGGGCTTGCACATATAGCTAATCCATTTACTATGAGTAAATGTTTTCTTCATTCTTTCTTCATAAACCCAGAAGGAAATGAAAAAGTTTTGGGGATTGTTCAGTCAGATGGAGTGGAGGTTAAAAATAACCCAAAAACTCTATGATGACAGGAAAACAAGTGGAGTGATTGACAGGATGTTCCGGTTGGTTAATGAAGGGATTGGACAGCGAGGAAATTAACGAACTAGGAATAAGAAAACAAAACATGGGATTACAGTATTAGGTGGAAAAATGTAAGAAGGCTAGGACAATGAAATTTGAGGCATGGCAGAAATGAAAAATGTAGAGCAAACAAATGTTTGGCTAAAAGATTTTCTATTAGGTAATTAATGATTCATTTTAAATACATGGATAAGGCAAATTATTTTTTTATTTTGAAATGTTTTTCTAAATCTTAGATTTAAACTAAATTTCTTTCCAGAGTTACAGTAAATTGGCAGTTTTCTTTCTTGACTACTTTTACTGAGATGAGGTGAAACTGTTACTTCATCTATAAAATCCTCCATGTCTCTGAAGAGATTGCATTAAAGGATCTTTCAACAGTATATTTGCTTGGTAAATTGTTTGAATTATTTCCCACAAAGCACACATCTATAAGGTAATCATTACCCTCCCATAGTCTTGGAAGGGAAATAAGATACTAGGTAGAACCGTCTCTCAGACTCATCATCAAATCCAGAGAACCTGAAGCATGTAGACAGGTGTCATGTTTTCCATGTTGTCATTTTTGTACTTTTTTAGTTTGAATTTTATTGGAAAGTTTCATATATGGACATATGACAAACTTTTCCCATTTCCCTGAGGGCCCTCTTCAGTGGGGTGCGTGTAGTAACTTTGAAGTCACTTCCTGTGGGGAAGGCAATGACTCACAGTACACTCTTCACTTGACAATTGTTAGATTATAGCTGTGAATAAACAGCATATATCACTCCTTTGGTTTCATACACAGAAGCTGTGTACATATACGCAATGTAACCAAAGGTAGTTGCTCACGATTCTTTGTCATTTGTTTATGTAGGTAAACAATTGCACCCATTCGCAAGGCAACATTAGATCCAATTCTCCCTCTATTGCACTAGCATTTGGGCTGAAACAACAATTCGAAAATTAAGTATGCAAATGCTGAGAACTTGCCAAAAGTCACACAAAAATAACAAATGACCAATCTGAGTTCTTATAGATGCCAAATTATCTATACTTGCGTACAGACATTTGAAAGTACACACACACACACACACAAACACAGAGAGAGAGAGAGAGAGAGAGAGAGAGAGAGAGAGAGAGAGAGAGAGAGAGAGAGAGAGAGAGAGAGAGAGATTTCCCGGAGTGGAAATTCATCCATGTAATAGTGATTCATTGGTTTATGATAAGAAACATTACCATGTCATATTAATTATTCACCTTGCTGTTCCTCATGAGGTGTATACATGTAAATGTACAATAGGCAGGATCAAGTAGAATTTTATGAATTAAAGGAAGCTTTGCAATAATTATGAAACTATGTATAATGGTATACAACTTCCAAATGCCCAGTGCTAAGTGACTCTCTTTTAAATTTGTTACTCCCATACTGTGCTTGGTAACACTTCCCAATATTTTATATTGCTTACAGATTGCCATACTTTTCCCAAAGAGGAGTGATGCATACCCTGTGAAACATACTAAGTGTGCTGTCCCAGAACAAATGTTAAAAACATGGTACAAGCACAGAGAACATGATGATGATTATTTACAGGTGAAGATCAGGAAAAATGAACTTGGATTCTTTAGGAATGAAATTAGTTTCAGGGTCTGATCTCTTTCCTGGTCTCTTAAGGATCATGCTGGCTTTGTCTATATTTCATTGTAACAGGATAATATAATAAACTGTGGGAAAGAAATTATATTACTGTAGGAATTTCGATGTTTGTGATATCCTCAGTTCTTTCTATAATCTCAGCTTTTTAACACAATTACATGGTAAAGTTGAAGCAATAGCTATTACACAATTATTTTTAAATTTTGTATGACCCACAGTAATGTCCACCAAGTTATTGGTGAAAATATTATTTGAGGAGGAGCTCTAAAGATTGTCAGTACATCTTCTGCCTCATATAAGTAAGGCTTTTGCTCTTGTTTCTGTTTTCCCTTGCTTTCCTACGTAGAAATTTCTTAACTTTCCATTATGTTTAAACCATAATTTAGCCCCAGGTTCATAATAAAAATAAAAATAATAATTATAATAATAACAATAATAAAAAGCACTTGTAATTTTGGAACATGCATTCAGTTGAGTGTAGAGGGAGACAGGTAACAACAAATAAAATTTAAAGATAGATAGAGGGTGTCAGAGAAAGCGAGAGAGCTAGATGTGTTATATGAAATGCATGAGAACCAGGAATGGAGTTCTAACCAGAGAAGATCAGTAAGAAAATGTGAGCAGGAGAAATGGTGTCACAGAGGGCGGGAAAATGATCACATCTAGTAGTTATTACAAGAAGAGTACTTTTTATTGTAAATTTCTAAGAAGGATAATGAAAGGTTTGAAGCCCAAAGTGTTTGGTATACAGGCTCATTCATCTGTTTGGAGAAGTGTCAAGGGAGCTGAGGTAGAAACCTACTCTATAAGAACCTTCTGGAATGATTGGGCTGCCAGTGGTGGCCTGGAAGATGGTGGTACAAAGCTAATAATAGAAAAAAGCTTACAAGAGGCAAAGAAGACTCTAGGGAGACTCAAGGAGTTTTGTTGGTGGTGTTTAATTTTGAATTATTATTATTATTTATTATTATTATTATTTTGTTTTTCGAGGAATGATCTCATTCTTGTCCTACCTCAGGCTGACCTGGAATTCACTCTGTAGTCTCAGACTGGCCTTGAACTCACAGCAATCCTCCTACCTCTGCCTCAAGTGGGAGTTTTTTTAACTAAGCAGTAGAATATTACTTTCGTTTGCTGAAATGGGAAAAAGAAAGGGTTGGTTCTATAAATTTTCTCGTTTCCTCCCACCTAGATCTGATGGCAAAAAGAACAAACCAATTAGTTCTTTGCTTTGAACTTTCTTCTACCTGAAAGTAACAGTAACAACACTGATAGCAATAAGTAGTACATAATAGCATTCACATTTTGCAAAGAATTTTAATATCCACTCATTTATTTGCTGTATTTCAAAGCCAACTTGCCTTCTGAGAAAAATGAAATTACTTCTCTAAAATCAATATGATTTGTATTATATGTAAAGAACAGTTCACATGTATTACAGATGAGTTAAATTAAGAAATTATTAGTTTCTTAAACATATCAAAAAGGAGTTAAGAAGAAGCAAATGCAATCTATAATGAATGCCATTTCTTAAACTATAAGTAAATGCACACACTTATGTCTGCTGTTTTCCTCAGATCCCAGGTTCATCAGTGCTCATCTCATCCCAGAGAGCGACAACCCTGAAGATGACAAAGTATATTTTTTCTTCCGTGAAAATGCGATAGATGGAGAACATTCTGGAAAGGCCACTCATGCTAGAATAGGTCAGATATGCAAGGTGAGGTAAAGAACAAGGAGAGTGGTATCATTCTCAATTTAATTTCTTTTAATTTTCCACCTATGTGAAAATATAATGAAATAATAAAGTTGTCTAATCAAAACAAAATGTTTACATGATAAAAATTGATTGAAACTGCACTTTTTAGAAGGTTTTTAAGGTCAAAAGTTTAAATAGAACAGAGATAAACTATCATTGCATAATTGTATTAAATGATTTTGTTTTAAAATTCTAGAGATATAAATTTTTTTTCCTGAATAAAGAGGTATAAAATATTACCTGGAAGAATATATCTTTGATTTCTTTAAAATACAACAGTTTTAAGACACTGCTAAGTTTTAAATGCATATGTAAGATAGTAAAGTATTAATTTAAAAGAAGTAAGCAAGAAAATACATTACATATAATGCACATGTCCAAAGGCATGACTTTGAAACTCTGAGATTTATATGTCTATGGTATTTCATTTACTTTGTGGCATAATATTGCATTAGAATGCAAGATAATTAGCATACAAATTGTTCGATAAAGACTTAGGGACTAATTAGTATTGTCAATGTGAAAACACATTAACAATACTGTTCCACTATAGTGTACAGGGCAGTATATATGCAATGCAAATAGAATCAACCGCTAGTACATGTTAAAGTGTCTTTAACTGAAAAAAATCACAAACCAGATCTATTCAAATTGAATTTTTGTTTTTAAAATATTATCAAGAAAATTTTTAAATCTACGGTTTTTATGCCCTTCTTCCAAATCCATTAAGATTTACCTCTTTACTTCTTGATTGTTTGATTTCTAGAAAAGTAAAAGGATATTTTAAAATCTACAGATACACAGTGTGAAAAAAATGAGATGATTTTCCCTAAAAAAACAAGTATACTTAAAAGTGTTAATTGGAAGGATAAAGAAACTTTGTAGTATAAAAGCATAGAAAAAATATAAATCGTAGTTCTCTATGTCCCTGCAATATGTATAAACAAATATTATTTTAAAATATTGATTTTATATTATATTAAAATTAAGGTTTTTGTTATAAGGAGACACTTTCAAAATATTTTCACTGGATTCAGTTTCCTTTATTAAAAATTAATATAATTTATTAAAGCTTGTGAAAATATCTTCTCATCATGCTATTTGTTAAGTATAAATTACTGCATCACTTTAAGCTTTTGAAATATGTGATTTTAGTAATGTGCCTTTATGGAGGATTTATCCTCAGTTCAAATAACGAGATGTGCATTCGTCCCTCTTCTATAAGCGCTCACTGAATGCCTGATGTACGGCAGGTGCCAGCTTTGAGCCGGTCTGTACAAGTTTCTAGGTTGTCAAATAAATCACAGTTGAAAGGAGAGGAGAGGCTCATTGTTCACTTCACACTGGTAACAGGGTGAAAGAGGAAAACAATTTTGAATTGTTTTTAATTATAAATAAATGTGTGTTCATTATGTACAATATGTTTTGAAATATGTATTATGGAGTGACTATATCAAGCAAATTAGCATATATATTATCCCACATACCTATGATTCTTTGCTTTAAGAATATTTAAACTCTTCGTAATTTTACACTTATATTATTACCTATACAGATATCTAAAACTTTTCCATTATATCGGAAATGTTGAATCTTTGACCAACAGACACCAAAATTACAGCCACCTGCTAGCTCCTGACAATCACCAGTGAATCTTTTATTAATTTAATATTTTGGATTAGTACTTACATGACAATTTACCTAATGTGTTTCAAGGTGTAACCATCTTTACTCACTTGTTTTATTTTGATAACAATATTATTGCATTGTGTTTAAATACCAACTTCCATAATCCATTCACCCACTGGTAGAAATAGAGTTACTTTTGTTTAGGAAAAACAATTATGAATAGTCCCATCAAAAATATTTAAACCAGTATGTGAGCAACAATATAATAGAAATATAATTGGTAACACCTGCTCATGTTAAATGACTATAAATTATTTGGGAAAAGACTTTCATGGTTACAAATATTACTTTTTTCCAAAAAATTGGAAAAAATGAAGAGTTGTATTTTGTGTTTCTTGGGATAGAAAAAGATGACTGTACGACATCATCCACATGCATGCTCTATAAAAGAGCTTTTGTCTCCTTTCAGAATGACTTTGGAGGACACAGGAGCCTGGTCAATAAGTGGACGACATTCCTCAAAGCACGGCTGATCTGCTCTGTTCCAGGTCCAAATGGTATAGACACCCATTTTGATGAATTGCGTAAGTATTTGCCATTATTTTTTACGTAAGACATTTGTTCGCACTTTGTGACATCCATTAATATCTGCCACTTTCCCCCATTTTGTCTTCAAACAGAGGATGTATTCCTAATGAACTCTAAAGACCCCAAAAACCCAATTGTATATGGAGTATTTACAACATCAAGGTAAATAGCTTTATTAATGTTTTAAATAAATTTGCTATTCTTTAATTCCTTTTGTAAACTGTGAAAATATATTTCTGAAAAGCACAGTATCATTTTGATCTTGGAGCTGTTTTATATCCTTGCCAGCTGAAATATGCTGTCACTTAACGACAGCAATTTTCTTTGTGTGTGTGTGTATGTGGTGTATGTGTGTGCGTGTTATATGCACATGTATGTGCCCTTGCAACACCCTAGATGCTCAGCTGCTTAGGGTGCACTCACTCTTCCACCTCTTCTTGTTTGAACCCAAGTCTCTAAGTGATCCCAGAGTTGGCCAGTTTTTGCCAACTCCGGCAATTCCAGGGTCTTTATTTCCCTACAGAACTGGGGTTAGCGTTGTGCAGGACCACAACCCCCTGTATAACGTAGGATCTGCATACTTGACCTCAGTCAGTCTCAGGCCCCTTAAGCCCCTTGCTTGCACTGTAAGCAGAGGTAACCAATGAGTTATCTCTCCAGTCCTAGCTGTTTCTTTGAAAAAAATAGATTTTAGGTGCTGGAGAAATTGCATAGAGTTTACTTGCTTGCAAAGCTTGCCTGCTAGGGTTCAATTCCCCATTACCCACATAAAGCCAGATGCACAATGTGGTACATGCATCTGGAATTTGTTTTCAATGGCAAGTAGACCTGGCACACCAACGCTCTGTCTCTCTCTATCTCTCTTTGTCATTGTCTCTCTTGGAAATAAAGAAATGAAAATATTTAAAAGTAAATAAATTTTGGGGAAGAATATCACCACTGTAAAATAAAATGTCATCACTGTAAATAAAATGATGAAGCAGTCACACACATGTGTGTTATATCCTGTGCATAACTTTGCCTTTAAACATTTTAAGAAAATGTAGAATAATAAAAAAATGGAAATCTGAATTTTCACAAGAATTTGTAGTCATATAAACTAAGAATGACAAATTTAATTTGGAATGTAGGTACATAAAAGTATCTCTCTCTTCCTTTCCCTCTCATCTGTCACCCTTTGCTACATGAAAATAAGAGAAAATCTGTATCCAATGCCCAGACAGCCCCTGAGCCTTCCTTAACTCTCTACTCCACATGAACAGTCTTTACATCGCACTTATCCTGCCCATGACATTGGAATTACAGTAGGAATGTACAGTATAAGTGTAGGGAAGGTGATATAGTCACAAATGAAACTATTACTTTACTACTAGGCACTTTTAAAAATAACCATTACAACAATTCAGGATGTTTCATTTATATACATTTTCAAGCGCTTTCTGTAAATAACTAGATTTTTTTGTAAAATCTAATTGCTATTTATATTGTGGAACTCAGTTTTTTTATTAGCTTAATCCACATTTTAAAAAATAATCATACAGGGCTGGAGAGATAGCTAAGTGGTTAACAGTAATACTGCTTAGGCATGAAGACCTTTCATGCAGAAACCACCAAGTTCACCTCCCCAGAAGCCACCTAAAGAGCTGCTGGCATGGTCACACATGCCTGTAACCCCAGTTCCTGATTGGGGTGGTACCACAGCATGGATAGGGCTTGCCAACAGAGGCTCCAGTTGAGGGAGAGACCCTGTCTCAAAGAAATACATGAAGAAATGATTAGAATACACCCTAAGTAGTCTCTAGGTGCTGCTGACATATGCACAAGGCACCCAGGTCTTCACATACATGCACACATGTCACACACAGTGCATATCTCACACCACATATATATTCTACACATGTACACAGAATTGTGCAAAACATCACATACAATACAAAAAAATCACATACAATAACTCATAAAAACATGGAAGAGTTAGCTGGAGAAATGGCCTGGGTTTAAGTTCACAGTACCCATCCACACAATACCATTCCCTTCCATTGTACCCTTGAAGGATTTCTACCTTTCCTTTTACCAGTTTGACTCTCTCATTTTTATCTTGTCTTGTTGTCAATTATAAACCATTGCCAAATCTCCTTGTTTGTTAACTGACATTATATTCAGTACAAAGTTGACATTCCTTAGAGTTAATGAAAGAAACACCAATATATTTGCATGACTATGAGTAGGTTCATGCAATGGAATATATGTAAAGTATTTAAAATAAAATAATTTTGAATCCAGTCAGGAAAAGTACTGCAAAGGACTGTAACAATGTAAAGAGAAAGACAACCCATGTTATCCGATGCTGCAAACAATAAAATCCATTAAGAACTGCTTGAGTATTATTACTTAATTTTAAAATTGATACTAAAGAAGAAACCTAGATGACTAAATTTATATGCTAGTTCTCATTTCTACATATTTCTCCACTTTGCTGTAAAGAAAACAGAAACTGGACAACTAAAGAGGAGATTGTGGAATATGCAAATCTCCAATCTCCATGTCTTTACCACACCTCCAGGTTGCCATTGAAGTTCTTTTGTCTGTGTAATATTCTCAGGCCTCTGTGTGCATTGGAATTACTTACACTGTGGGTTACAATTCAGGCTGCTGCATTTTATGAACCAAATATATGAATTTTAATTTGGAAAATATCAATAATTAATAAACAATAATTCAGATTGCTGGTCTCCACTCCCAAAGCATCTGGCCCAGACAGAATGGAACGAGCCTGAGAATCTGCATTTTCACAGGCACATAGGCGGGACCACACATTGATTGCCATAGGCTTATTGGTGAAATGATTTCTCAACTCTTCTTCCATGAGATAGATGGTGATTGTGAGTGGCTCTGTCGCCATCATATGCATCAAGCCTTTTAATGCCATCTGATTTCATCAATAGATAAATATGTAACAATGGTCACAGGAAGAATGCTACAAAAGTAGGATGTATCAAAGGTGTGTTAATTTGCTATGTGTTCTATAGTGAAAACCTACCATTCTGTAAGTAGTTATTGAAATTTACACTCATTACGTGCCATGGGTTGAGAGGTTGACAGATTCCTTTAGAAGTCAGCTTCCCTCAGGAAGTCTACCAGGTATTATCTCTGAGAACAGTTTCCAATGATCAACTCAGGAACACATGATTCTTCTGTTGCCTGCTTTCAATGAAATTTTGATCTGATTTACAGGTAATTTTCCATGAGGAGTGATCTTTCAGATAAGATTCTACATTGTGAATGTGCAGAACTACTTTCTGTCTTTGGATAAATACAATCCTTAAGCTATATTTATATGAGCAAAAAATGGAAAAATGTTTCAGCTCAATAACAAACTTCCAGTTTACTTAGATTGTCTGACTTTGTTTAATAGGATAATAGGAATAATTGCCATAGTTCTCCATTTTGACTATAGCACAATTTTTACAGCTATAATTAACTTAAAACTATGTTCTAGTTCGGATAAAGATGATGTTTAAATTACTTCACAGATATAAATCTCTGATACTTGATCTCATACCTTTGTTCATTTGGTAGTTAAAAATAACATAAAGTGACATATCATTTGTCACTGAGAACTCATTTCTGCATCAGTTTTAGCTTACAAAATGAGTTCATAAAGATTCTTGCTGGTTTTCTTTTTTCACTCACAATTCTTCAACAGAGTCTTTATTTTTTATTTTCATACAACATTGAAATCAAATGTTCCTTGAAAGAAGATTGTGCATATATGGATTTTGATTAAAGTGTGATCTTTGTATTTGATTTGAAGGTATTTATTCTATGAATACCAAACATGGTTTTATCCATGCCTTCCACACTGGAGAAATCACATTTATTATTTTGTATATAGACAAAATGCATCATTGTGATGAACATTATTCCTGCAAATATTTGTGCCTCATGAGCTTATAGTCATTTTAATATTTAATATATGAAAGATAATTCACTCCTAGCAGTCTCATTTCCACTGTATAAAGAAAATACTTGTTTCAATTCTCTCCCTTCTAGTAACATCTTCAAGGGGTCTGCTGTGTGTATGTACAGCATGAGTGATGTAAGAAGGGTGTTTCTTGGTCCATATGCTCACAGAGATGGTCCCAACTATCAATGGGTGCCTTATCAAGGAAGAGTCCCCTATCCACGACCAGGAACGGTGAGTGGTTTAATGGAAGAAAGTTGTTCCTGGAAAAGATAACAAATACTCTATAAGTGCATATATTAAATACAGGTAATGCAAAACAATGATTCTAAGACTATATGATACCTTACAATTCCACATTTAAGACCATGTTCATTACACATGTCAGTATTTAAATCCAGTGCTTACCATTTAATGCTTTTATTTTTGAGAAACAGAATAGACAGTCCCATGCATTTTAATTTCTAAATAGGATATAGTAAAAATAGCCTTCATGGAAAGTTGGAGCAAAAAGGATACATTTGGGCAGGTTCTCTCCGGTTGTAAGAAAGCTCCATGTGCTGATTATAGGGAAGGTTTTTTGTTGCACAGTAAACCAGAGAAATGGTCTTAAAAGCATACATTATCATCCCATGGTTTTCAGATAAAGAGGTTGTAGCAGTTACCTTCTCATTTTGGGGATAAAACACTTGAAATCTTCACATGTCAGCAACAGCAGGGAGGAAGCAGAGTGTGAGCTAAGCTATTTGCAGTAGGAGAGGCTGAGTACACCACTCCAAAGCCTGCCCCCAGGGACATACCTCTTCTACTCCAAAGGCCCCACTAACTGGGCATTAGGCATGAGGCTGCATGACAAACCATGAGGCTATGGGTGACATTTTACATTCGAGCCACCACAGAGGTGAAGAATGCATGTGAAAACCATACATCAGAAGTTATTCAAAGCCATTCTTCTAAGTGTTCATTTTAAGTCTCCTCTCCCCCTTCATCAACTGGACAGACAGCATAAAAAGAAACAGAAAAAGAAAACAGCTTTGGTATCTGATTTTTAAAGGGGATGAGGAAAAGTGACCTGTCAATGCAAAGATCCTTGGAAGTTGACATCAACATGAAGTCATTAGAAACAATATGTCCTGATGGAATCACTCACTGTGTACAAATTCTAAACTAAGAAACTGTTAAAAAGAAAACAAATGCTTTTGAAATTTATATATAACATTAATTTCACTTCATGGCCTTCATATTCTATTAACAGGGGTATATTGTACTTTATTACTTTATTGAATGTAGGACATGTAACAGTATTCTTTAAATTGAAAAATGCACTCATAAGAAAATTGAAAATTTTTCATCTTACAAATACTACTTCTGATGAACACTGTAAGAAAAAATCAATAGTATTTGAAAATGAATGGCTACGACCAAATGTAATAGTATTGATTAAAAATAGACTAATAAGATTTATAAAAGTAATGGTATTATCTCCCTATCTTATTGCCAAATTCTTTTTATTTTGTTGTAGGCTGTTTTGTATTCCATGGATCACTGATCAAATTCCATGTGTTAGAAACTGTTCTACTATTCTGAGCTATAATACAGTTTTTGATCTGACAATGTGTACATTATATCATTGATAGCAATAAGAACATACATGGAAATTACTATATTCTGGACTCAAAGGGAGAT
Source organism: Zapus hudsonius (assembly GCA_004024765.1). NCBI lineage: Eukaryota > Metazoa > Chordata > Mammalia > Rodentia > Dipodidae > Zapus > Zapus hudsonius. The sequence continues at coordinate 18,481 of PVHP010004627.1, read as the reverse complement.
ATTGTATGTAGATATATACAACAATATGTAGAATATGGATAAATAGACATGTAGATACCAATAGCCAATTATTGTTTCTATTTCATGAATGAGCTCTCTGAGGCACAGAGACAGGTGTTCAGTCTAGCAGTTTAGTTTTAAGTCACTTTCCATAGTTCTTCTAACACGAGAAACTACATCAGCAAGCAGTATGTTCAAAATGCCAGTGAAAGGAGGGGGAAGCACTGCGTAATCCATGAATCAGTGATGCCAACAATCTTGGTAAATAAGGTTCACGGGGCTAAGTTTATGAAAGTGCTAGCTGAGAACCAGTTATTCCACCAACACTAATGAGTGTGTGGGTGGGGGTGGGAATGACATTAAAACTATACGCTATTCCCATGGCCTTTCTTTATGTTAAAGAGAAATCTGAAACCTATGTCATATTTGACACAAATTACAAAGGCAAGGAGGCAAATTGTAGGAAAACTAAAAATACCCCTTTATTTTTCAATCACACATTTCTAGTTTGTGTGCAAGGTTTACATGATAGTAAAGAAGCACACAATTCCAAAGGCCATGAAAACTTTCAATTTTATTTCAGTTATATAAATATTTGACATTTTTTAACATTTGTTATATTATTTTCTAATTTACATAAAGATTTGCATGCACTAGTGTTTTAAAACAAGTTTACTTCATTTCTCATGAATTATTAATGGATTTCTCCAGGTACTGACAAAGACAATTGGTTTCAATCTCTAAGCTTCTTGTAGGTCAGAATCTTCTGTTCATTGAATTTCATCTTTGTGACTTTCATAGGAAATATTAAAATCACTTTGGTGTAAGACAAGAAAAATGAGATTATACTGTACAAATGCCTTAGAACAAAATTATATACAGGAAAGAGACACAGTCGATCTTAACTTTTTAATTTCTGTTTCATTTCTATATGGTGTGTCTCTATCCAGAGGTGGCATTGTGACTGTCCATAGCCAAATATTCATTCATGCTTTTAGGGCTGTTATCTATTTTGATCAGTTTTTGTGCTACACATGTTAAAAGGTCAACAACACCTCTCTGTTTTCAGAAAATTATTTTAGTTAAATTAAAATCATGGATGGTAGGTTTTCAAAGTTATGGTATGAATAAGGTAGTAAGGTTTAGTTTGTATTTTCTTTGGTTTGGAAAGAGCAAAGAACTTTAGTATGACTCTAGGCTAAAACATGGATCAAAAAGTACTGTTTTATAATCATTATGAATTGCATTCAGTTGTAGCATATCCCATTCAGTATATTAAACATCTATCACAGGAATAAAACATATGGTGGAGAAATGAATAAATCATCAGACTTCTCCTGCACTCTGGATTCATAGATATACATGAAAGTTTTTATGAGAAATGAATGCATGACTATATACTCATTAACATTGAGAATTAAAATTCTTTTAGAAAACATATATTGATTGTAGTGTCTATTAATTTAAGTGAATAAGGTTCTAATTCTTACTTAATCAGTTTAAAATTATAATTGTATAATATATAATCTTATTCATTGGATTTTATTCAGAAGATATTTTTCTTTCTCCTAATAGTGTCCCAGTAAAACATTTGGTGGGTTTGACTCTACCAAAGACCTTCCTGATGATGTCATAACCTTCGCCAGAAGTCATCCAGCCATGTACAACCCAGTTTTTCCCATTAATAACCGCCCAATAATGATCAAAACGGACGTAAATTATCAGTTCACACAAATTGTGGTCGACCGGGTGGATGCGGAAGATGGACAGTATGATGTCATGTTTATCGGAACAGGTACGTTCTTTTAACTCCATTTTCTTCCAGGGCATCCTGACTGAACTGCTAAGTACACTATAAACTAAGGGCAGGTTTTGGACTCACTTTTGGTATTGGTCATCTCCTGTAAATGACTTTGGAATCTGAATATCCTGCTATTACAAATATGTTTTCTGCTTAGAGAAACATTGAAAATAAATTATTTTCTATCCAGTGAAAACTTGTTAAATGTAATCAAGTAAAGACAATATTTAGATAAGCAATGTTCATGAATGAATTATAACACTTCTGACTAGTGTATTTTTTTCTAGTGGAGAACTTTATAGAAAACACTGCTGAATTAATTTACAGTACATTTGTTAACCCTGAGAACCTCTAATAATGACTTCATTTAACAATGCCCTTTGTAATGGAGTTTTGAAACAGCCATAACTGAAATTCTTGGGCTATTCAGTAATAATCAAATATATTATTACTAAACCATAAAATTACCACTTGGTGAAAGGCTTCCAGTGAATAATGGCGGGCATCAAAATTTGCTTATTTTTTCTGCCATACGTTGAGAATAAAGACCTTTATTAGAAAAAAAATGATTCAAGTCATGTGATACCTTTCTGTAGAAATTTAATATCATTTTTCAAATTCTATTTCTAAAAACAATTTCACATTACCAAATAATTCCTTTTTTATTATGACATATTATTATATTTCCTCATAGGCTTTAAATAGTAACACTATTTATGAAAGTACCAGTTACAAATCTGACACTTGCTACTTAGGGTCGGATTCCAAGGTAATAAATTCCTTGTTTCCATTAAGGCTGTTAACTGACATAAATCAATGAGAAGCAGAATGAGTGCCCCAATGAAACCTTGTATAATAACATTTATTTTCTCTTGGTGGGAAACAGAAAAAAAAATGTGAAACCCAGGATTATGCAACAGTGCAGTGAGCTTGCTTTATAGAATTAAAGTTTTATAACAAAATTGTGATATACTGATGCAATCAGGTATGACCACATCAGGTTCCGAGCAATACATTTCTCTATTTTATGGGTAAGAAATATCTCTACTAAATAAAAGAATCCCAGAGAGATTCACAGTTGCCTAAAAGTCAATGAATTGTGAGTTGCACCTTTAGACTTTAAATATCATTAGAAAAAAAAATAAGATAAGAGGTTTTTCCTCCTGCAAATATTAGTTTGTTTTTTATATATTTTTATTTTATTTGTTTTTTTTTTTTATGTAGAGTCTCGCTTGAGTCTGGGCTGACCTGGAATTTACTATGTAGTCTCAGGGTGGCCTTACTATGTAGTCTCAGGGTGGCCTCAAACTCACCACAGTCCTACTACCTCTGCTGCTGAGATGAAAGGCTTGCACCACCACGCCAAGCCATACTTTATGTTTTAATGTCAAATTATAATTGAATCTCTGCAAAGTCATGAAGTGTGTTCAGTGATGTCTTGGTTACCTTTTTCTTCACCTCTGGCTTAAGATCACTAGGAAGTCTCTCACTACCTGCCAAAGCAACAAAGCTTGCTTCCGGGTATTTGACCAAAGAAAACCAACCATAGCTCCTAATTCTTCACAGACACAAACTGTCTTTAAAGACCCTAAATTCATTGAATGTCTGATGATGTGAATGGCTGCAGGTCAGAACAGACCATGGTCATCTGTCAGCAAAGTAAATTGATTACAGTAATTTTATCTTTTAACTAAGTTTCACATCATAGCCCATTGATCCTTGTTGAGTAATCTGATTCAATTTGTGTGAAATTGTTTGAAATGCTATTCAGTAAAACTTGATCTGGGCTGAAGATAAAGCTGCCTTTGAGTACTTGAGACCCAACGGGAGGCACTAAGTAGATTAACCTAATTTCCCTTTAATCTTTGGTGTTATGAGCAGGCTAAATTCCTGTAAACATAGAAGGGTCCTCTTAAAAGAGGACTTTTTGTTTTAACTTTACAAGGGATAAACTAGGGGCCTGTCCTGATGATAAATAGCACATGATGATGGTCCCTCTAAAATAGTTGCAAATTTTATAAATACATTTCACGATTTTTTCTGGTACAATACTCTTCACAAATAGTCTGCAGAGCTTTTTGAAATGAATTGATGACATATTATCCAGTCTAGTTCTCAGAACTAGCGTGTGGCTCACTGAAGCATTCCCTGGAATGCCCTGTTATTCTTTGTCTAGAGGTAATAGGTACTACCTTGATGAAGCTTCAAGTAAAGCTGATGAATCTTATCTTTAAAGGAATTTTTAGTAATGAAAATCAGATATCAAAATAACTGATATCTCTAAAAATGTATTAAATATAATATTTTTTCTACTTCTGAATTTTCATTTGTTAAAGCTCTGAAATTGATCAACCAATGTGTGCATTGGATGCAAATTGCTGTGATGTAGGTATGCCTTAGTGTTTGTTTTGAGAAGATGCAGTATTGCAACTCATTGCTTCAGGATCACTGGTACTTATTAAGGGTTTCCAGGTACTAACGTCTCTCTGGGAGGTGACAGGATGGGTAGCCAGGCTCCCAGGCCCTGGGGCGTGGCAACATTCCTCACATTGTATCTCCTAAACTCCTTTGTACACCCATTTCATAAAAAAAGTTGAAAAACCTGTTTGTCAAACTAGTATTATTTTAGCGTTTTTTTTTTCCTTCTTCTGGGATACCTGGAAATTGATGAAACATTAAAATAATAGTTTATCTCAATTTTTGTAGTGATTATTGCATTTTTAAAAATATGCAATTTCTTTTTGGGGGATAAAACCTCTACCAAAGCAAAATACAGTTCTACAACCTTAATTGTTTTTATTTTCCCAGGCAATCCTAATAGTGTAGATTCTGTGTAATGTGTTCATATGCGTAGTTCACTAATGTTTACATATGCAGGAGAAATAAAGACTAAGACGAAAATATTCTTCTTTTGGACAAATTTTGATTCCTTTGGTTACCACTAACCTCTGATCTACTTAAATTGTGGTCTTCTTCCCTCTTTTTTCCTTTATTTTAAAGATGTTGGGACAGTTCTTAAAGTAGTCTCAATTCCTAAAGAGACTTGGCATGATTTAGAAGAAGTTCTGCTGGAAGAAATGACAGTCTTTCGGGTGAGTGTTGCCCAATTTCAAGTGTTCACAGGCCAGCCACCAGGACAGCTGCACACTGAACTTGGAATGGACGAGTATTCTCGCATCCCCTTCCAATTAGATTGTCAATTAGAATCCAGACACTAGTCAAAAGAAACCTCTGAAGCTTTCAATGCTAGTTAAATCTAAAGATGGAAAGAAAGAAATTCTTGCTCATATTTTGTGTTTTCAATGATAAATGTGATTTTTATTTTTACGTTGCACACATAGGTTACCTTGAGGAAACACTTCCCTGTTCAAAAATCTCTTTCACCCCTGTGATGTGGCTGGGATAATAGGAAATTACTAAGGGAAATTCAATCATGGGGAAAGAAAATTAAAGATATTGCAGATATTCGTAGGTTTGTGTAATTTCTTAAGGAAATCAATTACTAACAAAATTATTGTGGGGTTTTATCTGACTAGACTTGCTGTCTACTTTTAGTCTGCACACAAGAAATATGCAGATCACCCCAGTCATGGATGGCCCAGGTCAGTTCTCCCAAGGTTGAGGATGTCGGAACGGAAGCATCCTAAATTGAGGGAGAGAGATGAAACCTGTTGTTAATTTTGGAGAGATAAATAATAGCAAGAATTTGACTAAGGATCACACTTCCATATGAGCTATTTATGAGAACAAACAGGGATCCTATTTCCTATGCATACTGTTATTTTAAAACTCTTGATGAAATTAAATAGTGGGTATATATCGAGACATTTATAGATGCAGGATAAAGTTGAATTGAAAGAAATGTGTATATAGAAAAATGAGAAAATATTGGGTTTAGACTCCAATATCATTTATTCTCTGCATGACTCACATACATTATAAAAGGAAGGAGAGATTAAATTTTTCAGTAAATTCAACATATAATGGTAAAAGACATGCTTCCATGACTTGACTTCACACTGTATTTGTATATTGGTGTATTTACCCTATAGTCTCATGATTACTGTTCAGTAGTCTTTTAAAGAGAAAAATGGAGAAATTGAGGTAAAATATGGCAATTTTCCTAATACTCTTTCCATTAAAATTATGACCATCATTGAAACGCATACCTTGTAAATTGTAGATCTTTTGTAAACACAGACTATCTTCTAGTGGGGAAAGCTTAGGCTCCTAAGTCATATCTACCAGACAATTCACTCAGAACAATCCTTCTGAACTTCTCCTTAGGAAAAAAAAGAGACAATACCTATTTCAGCAGGAGATTAGAATTAGAGCACACGTGCACAACAGCAAGGATGTGGCAGGCATTTTGTTTGAAGTGCTGTTGAGTTTTTTGTTTGTTTGTTATTGGTTTTTGTTTGTTTTGCTTTTATTCTATTTTGAGATAGGGTCCCATGTAGCCCAGGGTGGCCTAAATTCACTATACACTTGAGGATGTCCCTAAAGGTCCAATCCTTCCTCCACCCCCCAACTGCTGGAATTAAAGATGTGTCTCACCCCACCTAGATAAAATGTTGTTATTAATATTGTTATACTGTTTTCAGATTTCTAAACTGAAAATGAGCTACATTTGAAATAGACTTAGGACTGACCTGATTTAAATCTCGAAATAATGAAATCAGAATTCTTAATTTTTAATTTTAAAATCAAGGACTTTGGCCTGATTATTCTATGTAGGGTGGAGACCGTTGACATCCTTATCACTCACCATGCCCCTTGAGTTACCTCAAAGAGCAGACTTATTGATGTCTTAGCCTATTAATTTAAAACTGCAATTATCCAAATGAACTGTCATCCACTATGGAGTCCTTTAGATTTAGTAAACAAATAATGGGCGTTGAGGAGTGAATTTATAAATCGCAGTCTTAAGTTCATTGTTACATATCTACAGCCTAAAATATACATTCAATCAACATTTATTAAATAAAAAAATTAAGTAGTATAATGGAGAAATGAAACATGATAATTTGAAGCAAGTTATCTGGTGATCTGATTCGATAGTATTCTTTGATAGAAAAAAAGTCTTTACTTTAGAGATATATGTTAATATCATTATGTTAAATGAAGTTCTAGAAGACATTCTCCTGTTAACCTGAAAATATTTATTTATTAAAAGATTAATGTATTAGTAATGGTTATAATATATATTGCCTTTCACCTCTCCTCAAACTGTGTGTGAGTGTGTATGTGTGACCATCCATCATGGTCCTAGTAAAATACTAATTTCTGCAGACACAGAGATAAACTATATCTTCCTTTTCCCTGACCTCATCCAGCTAACAGGTCATCTGAGTTATGCTTCTTAGTTTCAACGATTTCTTAGTAGTAGCATTAATTTTACTCTGTAAAATTATTTCATGAAGTGATGTGAAATTCAAAATAATATTCTTATTGATTATAATTTAATCATTTTCCAGGATTTTATGAATCAGATCATGCATATTTTGTAGTAATACTCAATTCCTGTTCTAATGTCTGTGGAATTTTAAGTGTCATTTCACATCTTACCTATGATCTTTGGTATATAAATAAAACACTCTATTTTAAATTATTTTAATTTAATTCAACTGCTGAAAATGACTCAACAACAAAACATAGTTGCCATCAATCATGCAAATACAAATATTCAATATCTATTTTATTTTCTTAGCATTTTGTTGTTTCCAGAGAAATGCATTATCAACCAACTTACACCTGTGATAACTATTGAATAATATTTATATGGTATTTAAAACACTTTAAGAAAATTTCTTTGTTTCCAGCAATTTTGTTTAAATAAGTAACTTTGGAGTGGCATAAAAAAAACTGTTTAGCAATGTATAAGTTTGTTAAAAGTTTGTTCAGACCCAGAAACATATCTCTCCCATAGAAACTGTGCTAGTTTTCTTTCATATTTTCAACTACGCATATTGACACTATTGTTTCTTTGACACTCAAGTAGACAAAACATAATTAGGCAGAGTTTAGAGAAATATTTACGTTCAACATTCTATTCTATCAAGCAAAATTCATACATATATTGTGGCCTAGCAAGTGGAATATTTCACTGTCAAATTTTGTTTAGTTTTGCAGTGGAGGACAAAAAAAAAAAAAAAAACTCCCACAGTACATTAAGGCGATAGCCATATACAGTGAAAAAGCAGAGAAACGATAGTTTCTTATGTTTGTACTTGAGACATGTCATTCCATTTAAAATAAAATGCAGTTTAAAAGGTCAACCTGAGCGTTACAGTAATTTGACAAGGTAAATAGACAAGGTAAAGATTTAGACTTATTGCCATGGTCATACCTGATACTCTTGAATACGTTTTGAAAACATATTTAATGTTATCCAACCAGTTAATTTTCCTCTATTATTGTCTCCATGAGAATAACTGATATAAATTCTTGGATTAAAACCAGTACAAGCCCCTTGTCATCGTGATGTTGGTTTTTAGGAAAACACCCCAGCTAATCACAGAACATTCCAGTGGTTTCAGTTACATCCAAGATCCTTTTATTCTGGGGGAAATAAAATCCCAATCATAATATAGAAAGAAAAATATTCCTTGGTAGTAAAATTTCCATTTTATAGTAAAAAAATTAATAGATAATAAGAAGTGAGCTGTAATTGGCATTGGTATATGATTCATAAATACTAAATATTCAAAGTGGTTTGCATAAAACAAGTATCTCAATTCTAAATGTGATTTGAAACAGAGTGCTGAACTTGGAACATACTGACCATGTGAATCTCTAAAAGCTGGTTAGGTCAGTGTCTCAATGTCCTCTCACAACAAAGATTGCAATTATGAAGAGTTTCTTTGTAAATTACACTTACAACTTAGTGTCAGCCATGGTAAAACACTGATGCATATGGAAATATGGCTTTGGATGGTTGAAAATTCCATATCTCTTTCTGTGCTATAAAACTATTAAGGCTTACAAAAGCTAAACACATAATGATTTTTCACCTCATCTACTCAATGTGGCCTTTGGTCTCCTTTCCAGTCAGGGAAGTGTCACCTCCAGAGGCCATGGACTGGGGGACAAAAGGCTTCTTCTATTGGTCTGGCTGCAAAGGATTGCAGGGTGGTTACATCAATGACACTTACATTTTAAACCCAATTTATGCAATATTTTGTGAACAGCTGAGCAAACAAATGAAAGTTTAATTTTCATTCAAATGTAAGACATAATTGATGTGTTCCAAACTGCATCACACTGTCTCATTATTAACTCACACTGAAGCAGCTCTCGCCACCCCACTGCTGAGCACACTATGAGCAAAGTCAGAGTCTCCTGTGACCAGCAGGCTGGACAACTTCACAAGTCCTTTATAAGGACTAAACTAAAATATTTAGAAAAGTATGGTAAATTGGAATCACAGAAAATCTTGAAAAGATGCAAAGCTTTTTAGTTCCATTCTTTTTACTTGAACACAAATTAAATTTGCAATTGAAACCAGTTTTGGGGAAAAAAGTTTATGATGCTACATCTGTTTTAAATGGAATTCATATTCACCACTGGCTATTTCTCTGAGAAAAAAAAAAGCATGGCTTATTTAAACGGATGTCATCGTAATGTAATGTCTATTAAAATTCAACCACAAGCAGTGTATAACACATATTATTCCAAGCTGTTTTTAATTTACGGGTGCAAATAATAAATAAAGTTATATTAATGAAGAGACTCTATGATCTTAATTTAAGAACGTTGGAATTATATTGTACCACAGAATCTGGTGTGTATTGGGATTTTTTTTCATGTTCTAACATTTGTAGGAGATAATTCATTTTCATCTGCTTTATCTGCTTGTGATTTTTAAATGTTATCAATGTAACAATGATTAATGAGCTACATTTTTTAAAGGGACATAGACATAGCTAGTTTACACTGCAGTTACACCAATTGTCAACATTTCTCTCCCCTGAAATATTTTTCTTGAGCCTTCACTGTAAAATTTCTTTGATGAGAACCTACATGACATGTCAGTTGCATACGTATACACATAAGTTTTTGCTTGTGAATCTGCTGGAATGGGAGAAGCTACTATGGAAACATCTCCTAGTACTTTTAAAATCTGTTTTAATTCTCTGATTCCAATACTGCCCAAACCTAATAAGCACTTTCTCAGTTGTGTCTTTAAAGTTGAATATTCATCATGAAACGTCCCTTTAATTTCTGTAATCTGATGATACTGCAATGGAGAACTTGGGGTTCCTTGCCAGTACACCAAAAAATTAAGTGTACCCAGATTCTTGTCTTATGAATTCAAAGAATTAAATTTACAGACCACCAGAGTGTAAGGTTTAGAGAGGATTTATTAAATTAAGAAGGGGGGAAAAAGGAGGCTCCCTTCATGAGGCATTTAAATGTGGGAAAGGAGGGCTAACCAAAAGCCTGAAGGTTTAGGCATCTTTTCCACTGGCCAGCCAAGAGGGTCCTCCAGGTAACTATGTTTCTGGCTCACAGGCTGGCCCAGGAAGTTAAGCTGGAATTCTAGTAAAGGAGGCCTCCCACTCAAGGGAGGGAGGGGCTCAGGTTGTTTTTGGAAAAACAGGTTAGGCCAGAGATAAGTGGAGACTGCAGACATAATTCCAAAGGCGCTCTTACTCTTTACTTTTGGGGTCCCAGGCCGCCTGTACTGTCACACTACCAGGTGAAAGATCGTATTTCTGTATAGATAAAACAAAGTCCTTTCTTTCAACTTAGTTTTCTACATGATAAATGAATATTATATTTATTAATTAAATCACTCATTTAATCTCTCAAATGGGGAAGTATTGAAAATCTCTAAATATCCCATTAAGTTAATGCATATCCTAAATCATTTGTTTCATTTTTGTATCGGGCAGGTTAAGTAAAATTTATTAAGGAAACCTTGCTCACAGTCCAGCCAGAAATTTAGAGTTTTGCAATGCTGCAGCAACACATGTGATTATTTAGCCCCACAACATGTGTGACCCCAGACAAGAAACGTGGAAAGGACTGGGTAAGGGAGAAAGGTGGGATGGAGGGAGGAAGACTGCAAAGCTAAAAGGAATAGTCAATAGAGAATTGTAAGGCATAATGGAATTTAATAGAATAAACCATCAGGAAGAAGTAGTTCCTACTCTTACATGAAATAAGAACTCTGCTAGCAGCTAAATCAGAAAAGTGCCACCTTGGCAACGCAGCGGGCATTGGTGATGTCAGCGTCTGGCATGGTGAATCACCCATCAGAAGCATGACAGGCAGGGCTGACAGGTGGATGGCACTGATGAGCGATAAGAGCTTTAGGACAGACAGCAGGGTTAGGATATCTAGATTTTTACTGAAAGGAATGCCAGTTAGGCAAGAAGAATTAAGGAAAAATATTTTAAAAGATATCTATCTTTAAGTCCTATAAAAATAAAAAGTTGATAACAGTATACAGTGAAGTTAAAATAGGAGAGGAAGGGAAAGAGAATTCATTTATCCATTCGTTGAGAGACATAAGCTTAGTGAGAAGTGTTTCCACTTCTTCCAAGTTTCCCCTGCTACTCAGTGAGTAATAAACTTAACTAACATGGTCTGAAGGTGTGATCCTCAAGGACTTCTCTGGATTGTATCGGTGTACTGCTCGTATTGTATTGGACACTTACCTTTGCAATAACTTTCATGGGATTTCTCTTCCAGTCACACTGCCTCTTGAGAACACTGAAAGTTTTTTCTCTGAAAACTTACAATGGAGACTGTGGTAATTAACTAATGCCTAACTTTTTGATGAATAAAGCACTTCTTTTGTTTCTCCTTTAGGAACCAACCACTATTTCAGCAATGGAGCTTTCCACTAAGCAGGTATAATAATTATGTCTTATAGTCAATATAATAATTTGTTAATTTTGTGTTTCAAATTCACAGGTCAATTTAGCATTCACCATATTTTATAGATGTGTCAATAATAGAACAATAAAAGAAAATCAAAGTAAATAGATATCATTGTTATAAAAAGCTACTAAAGTTTTGGGGAGCTGGATCCGTGGGTATGAGTACTTGCTAGGAACAGCAAGAGATCCTACCTCAAAGAAATACAGTGAAATTGCGGCAATGCAGGAAGATATGATACATCCTCCTCAGACCACTTCATGCATGTGCATCAGGTTCATAAATCTGCACACACATGTACATAGGTTCATATGCCACATACACTACACCACAAATGCAGGTGCACAAACATAAATAAAACAAATTAGAAAATAATCTACAGTAATGAAAACTATCTCATCTATGTCCTATGAATATATTTCTTGCATAATGATTAGTTATCATTTTTTTTCTTGACTGTACTTCTTTAGTCTCTCTCTTTGTTTACATGGAAAAATGCTTGCATTATTATACAGAATTAATTATACATTTTCATGAATTTATATTCTTAGATCTGTTGCAGTTCCCATTTCCCTTCTTTAACTTTCCCCTACACTCTGATCCCCTTCCTCTCTAATTTCATATCTTCTTTTGTTGTTCTAGATTTTTTAAACTTTTTATTGACAGCTTTCATAATTATTAACAATAAACCATGATAATGCCCTCACTACCCTCTCTTTCCCCTCTCAAATCCCTCCTTCCTATCCCCTCCCCCTCTCAGTCAGTCTCTATTGTGTTTCCATAGCACCCTTTCTTCCCATTTGGAATGTCCTGTGTAGGTAGTCTCGGCCACAACAAAGTGATTAATACCAAGGCCACTGTGTCTGGAAGATTGCGCTCTTAAGAATCTTTCCACCACATCCTTCCATCTTCCGCAATAGAACCTGAGCCTTGAAAGAAAACAAGACATGCTTGTCTTTCTGAATCTCACTTATTTTTAAAAATTTATTTGAATATATATATATATATATATATATATATATATGTGTGTGTGTGTGTGTGTGTGTGTGTGTGTGGGCGCGCGCGCGCGTGAGTGCGTATGTGCGTGTAACAGTGCATGCATGGTAGTCAGGGGACCATCTTGAGGTGTTTCTCCTCTCCTTGCACCTTCTTTTGTAACAAGGTCTCTCTTGCTGCTGCATGTGAGCTTCTGGTTTCTTCTGGCTCCACCTCCCATGACTATAAGCACACTAAGATTATACATGTGCTTGTGCCACTTTTGCATCCTGCTTTACCTGGGTGCTGAGGAAGATTGGGACTGTCTCAGCAAGTTTGCAAGCAAGAGCCCTTAACCACTGAGCCATCTCCCAGCTCCTGAATCTTCTTTATTTTGCTCAAGATGACGATCTGCAGTTCCATTTATTTTGTTTTTTGAAATTTCATTTATTTATTGTTAATAAGTATAAACGCTGTATGGACAAGTCTTTTGTTGTTACCCACATTTGCCTCCTCCCTGCCCCCAATCTACTGAGGATCCTCCTCATAGGATTGCTTGGACCTCTCCATGGGATGGAGGGATATGAATTCTGCAAGCAGTAGCCGGTTTTTTTTTCTTTGTTTGTTTGTTTTGTGTTGCTGTTTTGTGTTGTTTTTGAAAGGGGGAAATGTCCTGGATATTCTTCCCACCATGGCTCTTACAATCTTTCTGCCCCCTCTTCTGCAAAGTTCCCTGAGTAATGGTGGGTGAGTTTTAAGTTTGCTTTACTGTTGAGATCTTAAAGGTCTCTGAATTTATGCTTTGGACTGTGTTGTGTATCCTCAGTGTGTCTCCATTATCCTTTCACAGGTTATCTGACTTGCTGTAGAGGTAGCTCTTGCTCATCTTGCCTCTTCCTCAAAGGTTTTGTTTGGGCCTTAGATGATGAGCTAGGGGTGGGTCATCTCCTGCCATCATCTCATGTCCTTTTGAGGAAATTGGTTTGTCCATGGTTTTCAGTGCTTTCTGAAAAATACAAACAGAATCTCCAATGGAGAGGGAGATCAGTATAGGTTAATGAGATCACCATTGTTAAATGAGATTCTAATGGTCATAGCCGCTCTGTAGGCCCATGGTTTGTGGGTGCTTCCCCTTGGAGTCTGGGTTCTTGGGATCCATAAGAATTTGCCTTGGATCCCAGTTCCAGCTAAGGGTTCCTTGATGGCATTGAGCAGATCTCTTAGCCAATCAGCAGGGTGGTTGATTACCCACCTAGGATAAGCACCACTATTGCACTGATTAGACTTCTTGGCTTGCTGGTCTCTGCCATACAGCAGTGTCCTCAGTCTTCTCATAACATCGGTTGATGTTGTATATGAAAGACCTCTGCTTTCTCCGAATATTGTTGGCCAATTTCCCCTGTCAGCTCTTGGAGCTGGTTACCTTTCTGGATCAGTCAGGGTCTCTCGGTGTTGTGTGACATCAGTCTGGTGTCTTCAGCAATAGGGTCTAATTTTTTATGTCAAAGCTTTGACATAGTCTGTCTTGTTTGGGGGACCTGGTAGGTGTCTTCAATCAACAGCTCAGTGTGGAAAATAACCAATTACTGTGAAAGAGAGTTAAAGGCCAGAGTCACTTGTCTTTGGGATAGGCTTCCTCCCACTCTCTTCAAGGCCCTTCTTACTGGATGATGACCCCAGCTTCCTAGTGAGCTTACTGCATGAAAATAAGATATGTATGTTAGTAATTCATTATAGGTTAGATTAGAGTATATCTGTCCCTACATTCCCATTCCCTTCAGTCCCACAATTCTTTCCATCCCCTTCATCTGTCTCTTAATTTGCATGTCAGGTTTGTTACTATTCATTTTACCCTGGTTAGGAACTGCAGATGAGGGAGAATATGTGGCATTTATCTTTTTGTTCTTGTGTGTTTGCTAAGTATGATCTGCTCCAAGTTCATCCACTTTTCTACTATAATATATCTACTATAATACTATACTATATTCTTATAAGAGGATAAAAGCTGTTGGATATTGAGTACATTAAATTGAGTAAATTAATTGTCTTATATGTTTGGAGGGTCTTGAGTTAAGAGTAACTCTGATCTTCAATAGTATTATGTTGATGGTTCAACATAAAAACCAAAGGAAAATCCCGTACTGCCAAAAGCTCAGTTCTAGAACTAAGAATAAATGCAGAGGTTCTAGGTAGCATGTTAATGTCTTCATTCCTGTTAAATGAGAGAAACTAGTGACTTCTAAATAGTAAACATGTGTGATACAAACCTTTGACTTGTAATAAGTTTCTTTGCTGTATTAAATAAACCTAGTCTTCAATCAAGTATATGAGTGGCAACTTCAAAAAATAAATATGGATATTTAGGTAAAATGATTAACTATATATCCTCTGAGCAAGAGTAGGAGTGAAGTAGGAAGCCCCTCCCTTTTTTAAGAAGCTTGGGAACAACTAGGAAGTACGAGAATCACCACCTAAATTCATTCTCTGCACACCCTCTTTTACTCATGCTTTATCTTGGAAAACACGAAATCACTGAGCCCATGAAGTTCACTGTGTGTCCTTTCCACGCAGACGTATCAAAATAGATTGATAATCTGAGATATTTAGAGCAACTCGGAGTGCAGATTCTCTTGACCTGATCCTGTTATCTTACACCACATTAAGATGTGTTCACCTGTTCTTGTAATCTAAAAATTGTCACATGCTGGCAAGGAAATCTGGGGATTTCCAGGAAGCAATTTAGACTGGGATAATCTTTCCTGTAATGATTTTTAGTTATTCAATTATTTATTCTCTGCTGGGTGTCAGAGTTAGTCTTCACTGCATTGATTCTTTCATAAATTTTAGAAAATATTCGGTTCTCTAGTTTTTTAAAACATCTGAAATATTTTTAAATCTTGCCTATCAGTGCAGCATTTCAATAAGAAACAATACAAACCAGTATCAATTTAAATAACTTTGTTAAAAAAGTGTCTTTAATTTATAATTCCTATTTATATAGTGAAGTTTGATTTCATTCAGCTATGATTAAGGGCATTTGGGAAATGAGGCAGTAATTTGAAGAGGGAAAAGTAGTGATAGAACGAATTCTCTGGATTAATGGTCTCATGTATTGCGTGTGGCCCACAACTTGTTAAGAGTGAAATCTCCTGGAGTTATGTTAAATTGAGCAGAAAAGGCCCATCAGGTTCCCTGATAGTGACTGGATTGGGCTCAGTGATGCTTGAAAATCCCTATCCTTCATTTGGATAGAATAATTAATTTGTGCATCATTAATAATCCTGCACAATTATGATGAACTGGAAACAATATTGGGTTGCATTTAATTTCTGGCATTTTATAGTTTCAATTTTCATGTCTATAATTCCTTTCATTTGTCATAGTTTTGGTTTTCTATTCTTCCCATACATTATTGTTTTCCTAAAGACATATACAACATGTAGGTACTCTGTTCAGATAATTATTTTCCTATTCAAATGCAATAGCCTGACAAATGTATAAGTTTTATGTCTTAAAAATTATTAGTCAGGGGCATAGGGAGATAGATTCCTCTGTCAGTAAAGTGTTTGCCTCCCAAACATCAGGACCTGAATACCAACCCCAGGACCCTGGTAAAAATGCTAGGCATAACAGGTTTTGCCTGTAATCCCAGTACTGTGGAGGCAGAAATAGAAGAGTACTTGAGGCTTGCTGACTTGCCACTCTACCCTAATTGGTGACCTTCAAAACAATGAGAAGCTGTCTCTAAAGAAGACAGTGTACTTGATGAAGGACACCTGGACTTGTTCTCTGACCTATACCCGCCAAACATAAATATATATATATATATATATATATATATATATATATATATATATATATATATATATATATATATATATATATATGTGTATACCTACCACAGATATACATACCAGTGCCCCCGCAACAAAAAAATATGTTACTAGCCAAACATAGAGATCTTTGCCTGACCTACATGGTCAGTGCCATTTTAAAGTAAGATCACAGTGTCCTAACTTATTAGCTCATTTGGTTAGAGCCTAGTGCTAATACAATAGGATGATGGCAAAGCTACATGTTGTTGCCCCCACACATTTAATCCAGTGCCTGGGAAGTAGAGGTAAGAGGACCTTTGAAGACCGGCTGGAGCACATAGGACAACATAAGGAAAATAGGTCTGGTGAAATGGGTCAGTGTAATATTTACAGACATGTGGAGTTAAGATCCTTAGCACCCATGTTAAAACCAGGTGCTGGAAAGGACAAAACAGCAGAATTTAGTGTGATGGCTGGCTAGCTAGTCTAGCCTAACTAGTGAGGTCTAAGTTTAGCAAGAGACCCTGTCTCACTAAGTGGAGAGTAACTGAGGAAAAACTTAGGAACACATGTGTGCACATATATGTGCACACTTCATTCATACGTGCATCCATATATATGAGTACATGCATGGCACATACCAGAAAATCACCAAAAATAGTTTAAATGAAAATTAAATAAAATAAGATGTCAGTTATATGCATTGGGATATTCATATTAATTATTACCAAACATGTTTCTGGATGTTGCTACATTTTAAGTAATGTCCAGCATTGTTTATTGTTTTTATCACAATGAAACTGCTTCTGTTCAATTGAATCCCAACTCATTTCTTTTTAAGTGAAAAGAAGGCTATTGGAAGAAGAAACATTCCTCCAGGGATTCAATTATTGATTCTTTTTTTAATTATTCCTGTGTTTTTATTACAGAGCAATTTGATGCACGCAACACATCTATTTAGCCAAATAATAGAATAGCTTCTCTTTTGGGTCTTTGAAGTCCACAGCCATAAGCTTTTGAGTAAGTTTTTGGTGGCAGGCATGAATTCTCTCTCCTGGATTGGGCCTCCAATCCAACCATAGAGCAGTTGTTTACAATCATAGCTCACACACCATGCTACTATTGCATCAATACATTTTGCCTGACTGGCTACTTGTCAATCAGGATTTCTTAATCTGTCCTGGTTTATTGCATCATTCAATATAATAAAGAGTTGAATATAGTGAAAATTTGAGCATTTAATAATATATTATAATTTTATTTCCTCTCTTTACAATCACAGTGTTTCACAAGATAATGCTTCCAAGATGATCCAGGGCTTTTTAAACTTTACTTTTGCCTTATTTGTCTTTCTTTTATTAAAATATAAGCATGCAGCTTACTTTTAAGAACTGAATTGTTTTCTACAAAGCACTCCTTAAGACCATGCTTTCTTATATTTTCATAATAAATATTTCAGTTTACATTCAACTTACATCTTTAGATATAGTTAACTAATGGGTCTTGGAATATATAATTTTAATTATATCCACTTCTAACTATTAGACAATGTATAATGTTAAGAGAGCATTCTATTGTTTAGAATGTGGAGTTTTGAATCATTTTTCATCTACATTTTGGAGAAACTAAAACATACTTTGAAGTCTTTTGCCTGTGTATTTAGGGTTCCATATTTGGCATTTGTGTTACCATCCTCCAGTTCAAACTCAGCTTTGAAGGAGGGGCAAGGGAAGCCACAGAACACCATGTTGTGAAAGCAAAAGCTGGAATACTGGTGGGGACAAGGTTGAGCAGGATAATGAAGGAGATGTGAGAGAAGAGGCAGGCAAAATTAAATATGTACGAAATGGAGTGAGAAAGCTTGTTACCTTGCATGCTAATTAAAATTTAATTATAATTAAGAAAAGAGAAAAACTGAGTTATTAGTTTCAAATACAGTCCATGTAGGGTACATCATAAAGTAATTTTATTTTATGTCACTTTATAGTTGACAAGCTAAGTT
>PVHP010004626.1:0-70245 GCA_004024765.1 Zapus hudsonius | reverse complement strand
CTTTCTCTCTCTCTCCCCAGCTCCCTCTTCCTCCTCCCTGTTTCTCTTGCTTTCATATCAGTAAATAAATAAAATAAAGATTAAAAAAAGAAATAGGGAATCAAGAAAGCCATTGCTCAGGGGGCAATGAAGGCCTGAGTGAAGTCAGTGTGTGAACCAGGAAGAGGTGTGAGGGAAGCTGAGGGAGCAGCACGTGCAGGGCAGACATGAACATGACCTGCAGGTTCTCCAGAAGCCTGGAGTGTGGTGAGACTTCAGGGCAAAAGAGAAAAGAATGGGTGCTGGGGACAACTCACACAGGTCTGTCAATCAAAACAGGCACTTTCCTCTAGTGATGATGTGATCTCATTACAGAATTTTGAGCAAGAATGAATTAATTCAATCCTTTCTTTTGCAACAATTATGTATGGAGATCAGACGATGAGGCTAAAGGGGAAAAATCAATGAAACCAGCTAGACGGTTAATGCACTGAGCAAGGAAATATGATGATGGTTTAAAGGATTGGAGACCAGAAAAAAATGAAATATATAGTCATTAAAAGAGAATTAAAGGGCTGGAAAGATTGCTCAGTGGTTAAGGCACTTGCCTACAAAGTCTAATGACCTGGGTTTCGTTCCTTAGTACCCAGATAAGGCCAGATGCACAAAGTGGCACGTGCATCTGGAGTTTGTTTGCAGTGGCTGGCCCATTCTCTCTCAATCTCTCTCTCTCATATCTCTCTCTCTCTCTGCAAATAAATAAAAGTATTTAAAAACAAATTAAAGCCCAGTGTGGTGGCACACACCTTTAATCCCAGCATTCGGAAGGCTGAAGTAGGAGGATCTCTGTGATTGCTTCAATTTTCAAGGCTACATAGTGAATTCCAGATTAGCCTGGACTAGATTGAGACCCTACCTCAAAAAAAAAAAAAAAGAAATTAAAGAGATTCTTGCTTGGAGAAATGATAGCTAGAACAATATAGCAGATGATATAAAATGACTATGTATGTTCTTCTGGTTCTGGAAGACCTCTCTTCTCTGAACTTAATTCTTTTTAAATAAAATATAAAAGATGACTAAGTAAAGAGAGTAGGGAAGAAATGAGTCAAAAGTGGGTGAAAACTAGAAAATTTATAGAATGAAGTGTAATGAGCAGAATCTGGAGCCTGAGCTTTGATTAAAATGTGAATCTGGGCTACCCTGCAGGGCCATGCATCTTTGAAGGGGGTGGTGGTTTGAATGTAAAAGTCCCAATAGCCTCAGCTGGTTTTGATTAAGCTTCCTCCTTAGTCCTCTGCTGGTGGAGCCTTGTGCATAGGAGGTGCATTGTGAGCTGGACCTTGGGGATGAGGAGTGCAGCCCTACTGTGTGTTCACAGTCAGCTCTGCTGTGGATAAGTGAGCCAGCTTCCTCTGCCATGATGAAGCTTCCCCTCAAAACCGTAAGCCTAAAATAAACCCCTTCCTCCCATAAACTGCTGCTGTTCAGGTGTTTTGTCCCAGCAATACAAAGGTAACTGCGGCAGATGGTCTTCCCCTCACTAGCCATGTGTCTTTGGAAGTGGTGCTTTACCTGTCGAAGCTCATTTCCTCATCCACAAAATATGATAGGGTGAGAATCAAACTGAGAAATATGATTCATCTCAAAACATTTTTCATACCCTTGGGCTGCCAACTGCATTTAAATGTGTTTTAATTTATTTACAAGAGAGAGAGATGCAGATAGAATGAGAGAGAGAGAGAGAGAGAGAGAGAGAGAGAGAGAGTATGCCAGGGTATGCCAGGGCCTCTTGCCACTGCAAATGAACTCCAGATGTATGTGCCACTTTGTGCATCCAGCTTTACGTGGGTACTTGAGAATTGAACCCAGGCCAGCAGGCTTTTACAAGCAAGTGCCTTTAACTGCTGATTCATTTCCCCAGCCCCATTTACCACTTTTAATAAAAAAAAAAAACTCTACATCCCATCATTGATAAACTTTATCTTCTTTATGGAGGCTTTCTTTCAGTAGCTCAAAGCTTACAGTTGGCTTTTGTGAATTATTACATTGTCCAATAACATCAGGGGCATTCTAGGAACTGGACTAGCATTTATGGCAGAAAGGGAAGAGATTTCCAGACAAAAAGTGTGTGAGGTGGTCTGATTACCTTAGTGGAAATCTCGGTGCCAAACTCTATTGAGCAGATGGCTCAGTCTTGAATCTAACACAACTGTGAGGTGTTAGGAGGCACACCGTGGGGTGATTTGATTGTCTGGGACACTGTATAGGGGGAGGCAGGCTTTAAGGTAATCAAATAAACTGTATAGGGCTTTATGGATTAAGGTCACAGCCCCTCGATGAGTATGTAATGCCCTAAGGATGATTCTCATTGGCTTATCCAAAAGGGGAAATGGAACAACAGAAGGGAGATGGCTGTTGTTTCCACCCTGCTGTACTCAGTGACTCCAAGACTGTAATTTCCTGTTAGGAGCCCTTTTACTCTCCTTACTCATCATACAGCATGGAGGGAAATGGAACCACTTTCCAAAAATCAGAGTGAACTACATTAAGCAGTTGCAGATGAAATGTTGAGTCAGAACCTCCGGGTAGGAGATGAAGCTCACGGCCAGGCTTTTATACTATTAGAAGCCCTTTAAGAAATACTGGACACATTGGGTGTGGATGTGTACTGTTTAGTCCTGAAGCAGTAATAGCTCAGAGCAAAAGGAAAAGCTCTCGGAAGAGATGTCTACAAGAGAGGAAGGCAGATCTTTTTTACCTGGGTCTGTAAACATGAGTTTAGGTCCTGGTTAGTGCCCAGCACCATTCGGAATTCTAGGACTTCAAAGCAATGTGCTTTCTCCAGCCCTCAGCAGTGCAGAGTCTAGTGGATGGGTTTAGATGCCAGAGGGCTTTACCAATGCTTTGCAGCCTAGAAACTGACTGTGCACATGGCAAGAAGGTCATTACCTTTCTTTGTCCTGTCTGACTGCATTACTCCTACCCCTTGCATTCCTCAATGTCCAAATGTATCCAAGTACCTTGGTATCTCTGCCATAATGCCATTACATTTTATGTGTCTTTCTCTTCTGGAAGTCACCTGAATTCTGTTTATTTAGTGAATTTTCTCCCTATAGGTAAGGATCTAGCTTAGCTCACTTAAACTACGCATGATAGTGGAGGTAAATCTGGTCACCTGCCTGAAGATTAGCCTTTCTATAGTTCTGTAGAGCCTTGTCTTCATTCAAGCACTTCTGGAAGTATCAAGCAGAAGGTAATTTGGGTTTTCAGTTGAGAAAAAAAATGGTAAAAAAAATTTCTCTTCCTCTACACTAACATCTCAGTGACTTTTATAGTGTCTTTCCATCCAGGCAGAGAAACCTGCAGATTACACTGACTTCACTAATCAAACTAATATTTCTGAGCAGAATATAAATTCCAAATAATACCATACCTGCCCCTGAGGGCCCAAACACAGTAGATGCAAACTACATTGGCTTTTGGGATATTTTGCTAACTGATAAACGTTAAAGGCAGGAAATATACGGCCTCTTTGCTAGAGACTTTTTTCTCCACTTTGAAGGATCATTTGAGTATGATAGCTTAGTTACGAAAATGTAGCTGTGGGAAGGAATCATTTCTTTGAGGTACCGGTTTGTATGGAAACTCCTGAAACCTTTCAAAGAGAAGTTCTTGACGTTGCCTATTGATGCGCAGAGCTCCTTGCTGATCAAGAACAAGGCACACACGGAGACCAGAGCCTTCTGTGAGGGAAGCAACCAGCATCCTAGCATCAGCACCAGAGGTGCAAAGATTGAAAACAGACAGCGCTGGGTCTGGGTAACTGAGGAAGGGTCCAGAGGGTTCGAGACCCCATGGAAGGCAGTGAGTGCGTCAGGCTTGATGGAGGGGATTAAAACCTGGAAAAGTGTCTTACTGAAGTCCCCTAAAGGAGAGCAAGATAGTGAAAAGTACAAAACTTTTTCATTCAGCAGTCTTCAAATTAGGGTCTGAAAGGAAAACTATTTTAAGTACCCAAATGGATACAGATTATTTGTTGTCTTTAGTCATTTCTGTTATTACCTACCCCTAATCTGCAATATAGACAGCCATGGTTTAAGGCTCACAGAAATGGATTATATATACTTACATCACTCTGAACTGTAATATGAATGCATGTAAATTAATGAGTTGTAAATGAGAGCCATTACAGTCCGTCTTTGACTGTTGGGTTAATTATTGTACTAAGTTGATTTTTGATGTTTTTAATGCTATACTTATAGTTTCTAGGAGTTTAAACACTGGAAATAATTATAATATCATTTCCGATACAATTGAAATATCACTAAAAAAAAGCTAAATGGCTATTATTTAAAAAATATTTATTTATTTGAGAGAGAGTGAGAGAAAGAGGCAGACAGTGAGAGTGAATGGGTACGCCAGAGCCCCCCACCACTGTAAATCAACTCCAGCATATGTGCTACCTTGTGCATCAGGCTATACGTAGGTACTGGAGAATCGGGTCCTTCTGCTTAGCAGGCAAGTGCCCTAACCACTAAGCCATCTCTCCAGCCCTGAATGATTATTATTTTGATTGATGCAAACATGTACTTATCATTGGATCATAATATGCAAAACATATTTTGAGGTTGGGCATATGAGAAAGGCAGGTGAGTGTTCATAGAAAGACTCAATCTCAAAGTTCAAGGATGAAATAGGCAAGTATATATAAATCAGTCAAAACTTTTCAGTCTTCCAAAAATAGACCAATGCTCACTAGACAATAATGACCATTGAATTATGTGTGTTTGTGACATAAACTCTCATGTCCTTCCCTTTTAATTAGAAGAAGCTGATAAAGTTCCATGTCCTACAGGCATATAATGGGGAATTATGCTAATGGATATGGTGGCCTCTTGAAAGAGAGGACTCTTTGAGATCTTACAAAAGATCTTGCTTTCTATAGTGAAGTAATATGTTGAGTCATGGAAAGAAATATCCTCCTTAGCTCTTGAGAATTTTGATATGAAAAATGTAATTTCAAATGATCTTTATTTCTATGAAAAATTTAATGAAATTCATAAAATATTAGAGTGTTGGTATTTTGTTCAAATGGTACCAGATTTTGCTCATATGTCTATATACTCCAAATTGTGCAAATATCAGTTTGGAAAATTCCACCCAGTTTATAAATATATTGCCAGAAAAATGAAAATATGTCAAATATGAAATGCATGTGTACACATTATTTTTAAAAGGTGTGTGATGTGCTTTCTTATAACATTGGGGCTTTCATAACAAAAACCCAGGTAACTAATTTCCTCTAAGTGTGCAGAAGCACTTAATGTCATTTTCACTTTATAGGAATGGAAGGTGTTTAGCTCTTAAATGTCTGCGTACAAATGGATAACATCATTCATAGCCACAGAAAAGATATTAAAATATCTGCGTGCCATAAAATTGTATTTTCAAAAGGTCAATAAGAGTATTTTGAGAGCAACAATAGTGGAAATGATGGGAATAAAAAAGAACACTAAAAGTTATTCCTCTAAAACATCATTTTTGATAAGGTCATAAAGAACCTACAAAATGGCTGGGGAGATTGTTCAATGTTTAAAGATGCATCTGGAGTTCATCTGCAGTAGCAAAAGATCCTAAGTTGCCCATCCCTCTATAAGTAAATAAAAATACATATTTTTTACAAAGGGTAAAGCCAGCTGCATAGGAATTGTTCAATATCATATATTGGTTGGAAAAAAGGAAGACTTTTTTCCTTTGGCTTTATTTTTGGAAAGCAGCCTTCTTTAGTATACAGGAAAAAACAATGAAGATCTGTAAGGCATGCTCATTTTTTTTATTGCAAACCTTACTTGTAATCCATCTTCAATTAAATAATTCACTGAACTGTCTCTGTGCTGAGTATGTTGGCACATACCCTGGGATCCCAGCACTCCAGAAGTGGAGGCAGGAAGATTGGGATTTTCGGGCCAGCCATGGCTGCAAAGTGAGGCAGGGCTATATGAGAGCCAGAAAACCAAAACAAAAATAAACCAAACCAAAACAAAACAAAACAACCAAACCAGAATGAACAAACAAAAAGAAAAGAAAACAGAAACCCCTCTAGACTTGAAAGTCATTTTCCTTGAGAATGAGAGCCTTATGTTTTCCAGTTGTGTGATTCAAAGGTTTCTTGTTGTCATTACTAACTGTATTAGCAAAAGATAAATGTAAGAACACTTCTCAATTCTGCATCTGACAACTTAAAACAATTTTTCTAATGGGCAAAAGGTCCAGCATTGTGTTGTTGCCAGAGCTCAGTTGTGCAGAACATTGTTAGCCCCTGGCAGCTATAGAGAAAGCCTTAACTTAGGCTAGCATCAACGTGCTTAAGAGTGTTTATGCATGCTGAACAGTATAGGCATACATAGCCTGTGCAATTAACTTCTAGGTGAAGAGAACCTGACTGGTAAGCAGCTGGTCCACACAAAAAAGTTTATAAAATAAAGGCAAAAGGAATAGAACATACTGGAGAACTCTAATACACTAATTCTGACAAGTGCTAATGTGATGTTTCGATGCTATACGCTACTGGAAAAGCCTGTCAGTCACAGAGGCCATCCTGGAGGTGGTGCCTGTTAGGTTTAAATTAAAAAAATTAAACCCTCCTCAGGAAACCCAGATGGGTTTTGTCCAGGACCTCAATGAAAGCTTTGGATTTCAGGACTCACATTCTTTCTCTGTCTTTCTCAGCACCCACTGGTTGAACATGCATGACCCAGACCAATGCCCCCCCCCACACACACACACACCACCTTCTCTTTAGGATTTGGAAGTAATGAAAATGGATTCTGGTATTTTAAAAATATCCTCTAGTGTTGCTACTGAGTAAAAATCTCAAGATATCCATGTAAAAATACTATTGTTGAGAAGAAATACGTGAAGACCGCTGTCATCACATGGCTTTGAAAACAGGCATCAGTGTAACGTAGGCTTGGTCAGAACAGTGTTTCCAGCTGGAGAGGATTTTATCTTTAATCACGTGCACCTTTACCATTATAAGAAAAAAAAGAAGGTTATCTTGAAGTAAGGCAGTAGGCAGATGAAGGAAGTGTTATTAGAAAAGGAAAGTCAAAAAGTAGAAAAAAAACAGGAGACAAGACAGAGCACTTTATTGTTATTTTTTTATTAGACACAGGTAACATCGATTCAAATCAGATCTTGAGATATACATTAATAAAGCTTTAAATTTTTATTAAAATGGCAAAAGCTACTATCAAAATACTGCTAAATATTTCTTATGTATATTGTTTGTTTAATTATACCTGGTATTAATTACTATTAATTGCTACTACTAGCTAGTCCTGTTTTGGGTTTAAATAATAACATTCATATTACAGAAAAGTAAATAATAGAGAATTTAATATAATTTCAAATATATACTTACTTTAATATTTTTATGCTTAAGAAATATCATGTTGTTATATATTGAATATA
The DNA here is from genome assembly GCA_004024765.1 of Zapus hudsonius. Classification (NCBI taxonomy): domain Eukaryota; kingdom Metazoa; phylum Chordata; class Mammalia; order Rodentia; family Dipodidae; genus Zapus; species Zapus hudsonius. The sequence continues at coordinate 62,793 of PVHP010004626.1, read as the reverse complement.
TTATGTCACATATGAGGGCAGCTCAGGTTGACTCTCTAGTGTAATATGTTCACTCCACTTCTTTTTTCCAGTCCAATCCAGTTCCTTTGCCCACCATAGGTTCCTCAGAACACTATCCAGTAAACCTCCTTTGCAAAAGTCCCACTCAGCTGCAATCTAATTCCAGGGTACCTGATGGCAGTGATCAACAGAGAAATAGTTCTCCTCTTCAGTAGATTGGATTTATAGTGTAGCAGGATTGAAGTGCATCAAACATGACACCAACGGCGTGTGAAGAAAGGACAGGGCACACACAGGGTTAAAGTGTGGACTTGTATTCAGCCCACTAAGCAGTGGTCTCTACATTTTGCAATTCAAAGGTATGCATGCAGAAGCCATTTGGCATCTCTCACACCCCACAGGATTTCTAAACGCCTTTCTTGAAGTCTTTAGCCTGGCTGACCTTTGGCAAAGGTGTCAGAGGTGTCAAAATCTCCAGATGGAACGGTCACTCTCCTAGCCTCATCCTCTACTCCATTCCACCAATGTCCCTGGAACAAAATTCAAAAGCACTTTGCTAGCCTTTGGATAATATCTCGCTGGCCAAGAGACTCTAAAAGCTTTGTATGCAAGCCAAAGGGTGCTAAAACAAACCAATAGATGTAGGAAACATATTAACACTTCTCTTTATAATTATCTGTATGTCATAAAAGAAGGAAAGAAGGATTGATAAACTTGTGTCATGTGTCTGGCCTGTTACCTTCTGTCTTTTAAGGTGCTAGGCTGTGAGGAGTCCTAATATCCTCACCCATCTCTTTAGCTTCAGCATACTGGTGCTGTTTACGTCACTGGGTGGATGAAGCAATGGCCCACATAGTTCAGTAACAATGTAAAGACAAACCTGGGGTTATTGCTGATGTCCTAGATGACGAAGTCTCAACATACAACACGATGTCTTTCCAGTTTGGGAACTCACTGTCACTTTCTCCCAGCTTTTTCAAAGGTTCTGTTTTCCTTTCTTCTTGGAAAAAAGCCATTGTCTTGTATTTGCTAGCATATAGCCTCACCTCTGAGCCTTTCATTACTTTACAAAGATGTTCCTCCAGATACCCTAGTCCTCACTGACAAGCTCAGATATGGGCTTTTTTTTTTAAATCTCCTTTTTGAGAGAGGAGCTATCATCTGTCACTTTTGCATTGTGTTCAGACCGCTCATTTGGCATCTTAGCATCACCATATGTTCTTGGTTAAATTATTTAAGCTCTTTTCTGGAAGATGCCAATTGCACAAGTTGGTTGAGGTGTTATGAAAAATATCTAATATCTAATATAACGGAAATAGAAAATTGTTTTTAAAGGGTAAGATTTATTTGTTATGGTAGTCTAGTATTCCTTAAAGTATGTGTATGTGTGTGTATCTACACTTGCATACATGTATATATATATATATATATATATATGGTAAAAATATGGAAGATAAAGGACAACCTTGGGGGTTATTCCTTTCTGGAAATAGGATCTCTCAGGTGGCATCTTATTTCCTTCACAGCAGTCTTAAAAGAAAGCAAGCAAGCCGGGCGTGGTGGCGCACGCCTTTAATCCCAGCACTTGGGAGGCAGAGGTAGGAGGATCGCCATGAGTTCAAGGCCACCCTGTGACTACAGAGTGAATTCCAGGTCAGCCTGGGCTAGAGTGAGACCCTACCTCAAAAAAAACAAAACAAAACAAAACAAAAGAAAGCAAGCAAGCAACACATAATGGAATGTCTGGGACAGATTTCGGACACAGGAGATAGACTGCATATGTCTAAACTTGCACATGTATCAGCCTATATCTCATTCTAATCTTCATAGAAGTATATTCCTCTGGCTTATTCTCTCTCAGTCACTTCCATTTCCCCACTGAGTACTGACTAAACTCTTGTCCTGCCATCCCCTTGATAGTGGAATGAATTCCACTGTCCTTTCCAGGGGGTGGGGAGTGTCATCTGTCAACTAGAATAAGGCCTTCAATTGTGAAAAGGAAGCCTTTAATATTGATAGACAACTCTTGGCTATCAACACCTCACTCTTGCCTAGTGCCTGATACCACCGCTCGGCTGGCTAGCTAGGTGTCAGAGGTAACATTCCTCTTGGAGGATTCAATACCCTCTCTGCTGACCCTTTGTCTGTACTTGGTGACTTCCACTATTTATCTCTGTATATTGAGGAAGGTGAGATTTTTTTAAGCTTATAAAAAGGGTAGAAAGCAACCAATCACATGCCACTCAGTGTTTAGAAGGAAATGGATCAAGTATCAGCTTATTTGTTTGAATTTCTGCTACTTCTTGACATAAAGGACTCTCTGATGGGGCTGGATGAATTCTTAAGACTCCACTCACACTTTGAAATGATTTTAAAGAAATTCTCAAGTTTGTCTCTCTTAAACACAATAAGAAATAATAGAACATTTCTAATACCTTTGGGATTTTATTATTTTATTATTTTCCTTCCAAAATATAATCACTGGTAATTATTCCTAAGAGTTTTATGATAGTTACATGATTATGTATAATCCTTTATTATACATGCATATATATAACTATACATGTGTGATTTAGTTTTGCCTCCCTTTAAATTTTTACAAACAGAATATAAGCTTTTCTTTTGTGGGTTGCTTATTTCACTCTATATTATGTTTGTGAGATTCATACACATTGATATAAAGGTCAAATTATTGATTTTTGTCTGTTCTATAGTAAATCATTTCTTTACCTTACTATACTGCAATTTCTGATGTTTATTATATTATTGGTGAACATCTGTTCCTTCATATACATGTTGTTCCACTTTCCCAGCCCAGTGGACTGGCTTTATTTTCCATGTATTTTGTTCTAAAATATTCATGATTGTTCTTCATGATACATGATACTGATTAGTTCATGAAATTTATTTATCCTTACAACAGCACGATGAAATAGATACTATCATGCCTATCTTTATTTTATAGAAACTAAGGTCAGAGGAATTGTGGGATGTTCACAAAGTTATAGAGCTACAACATAGAATGGATAAAAGAAAATTAAATGTACCTCATTATTTAAAGTGGAATTTGGTCATCTTTTCAGGTTAGATCACTGCAAAGCAATGTGTAAACCAGAAGTGTGGAGGTGCCCCTTGAGAAGCTCCTGTGTGAATCAGCCAAGGAAGACCATTGAAGTTACAATGAAAATTTTAAAAATCAATGGACAGGAGACATTACAGCTCAAGAGCAGAACACATTACCACCATGCTTGCTTATAAATCTAGATTTAATTAGTAGTACCATCCCCTCCAAAATGTTAGTCTGCACAGAAATAACCTAGAAAATAATTCAGAGATGTGAATGCAATTTAGAGTTTAACTGTATATTTTGTCTTTACTGTGTAGGTCTGTGAATTTTAATAAATGTGCAAAATTGTTTCACCACCACCATGAACAAAGTGAGAAATAGAAATGGTCCAATCAACCCTTCCAAAATGTGTGGTACCCTCATTCTCACCACTTCCACCTGCCTCCTATTGATGTTTAAGGTGGTCTCTGGGTGTTTGCAAGCTCTTGGCTTCTTTCTCAGAGTTGAAGCAAGGCTGCACACATGTAGAGAAGCATCAAGAGACTTTATCGGGAGTAAAGCAACAGTAAAGGTTTGAGATACACGTGCAAGGGGGCAGCAAGTGCCAAAGGAAGTGGTCTGGGCTTCTCATAGTAAGACGTTTAAAGGCTCATGGACTGTTTGCTGGGCATTCTTTCCTTGCCTCACTGTGTGTTCTTAAGTCCTAGTAGTGTTGTTCATCCCAAATATCATGTAAATGGGATCACATCGTACCTTTTGAATTTGGCTTCTTTCACATGTCATAATGAGCCTGAGGCTAATCCATGTTATTTCATGTATCAATAATCCATTACTTTTTAAATATTTATTTGCAAGGAGGAGAGAGAGAGAGAATATCGGTGCAACAGAGTAGCCACTGCAAACGAACTCCAGATGCATGCACCACTTTGTGCATCTAGCTTTACATGGGTAATAGGAAATCAAACCCAGGTCATTAGGTATTGCACCCAATGCCTTAACCCCTGAGCCATCTCTCCAGCCTTCCGTTAGTTTTTATTGATTAGCAATATTCCATTGTGTGGATACACTCGTTTGTTTATCCACTTCCCAGTCAAGGGACATTTGGATCATTTGACATTGTTGAGCACTAGGTTTTTAAAAAATATGTATTTTTAGTGGAATGTTAGAGTTAGCTTTTAGAAGCTACAACCAAATACCATGAAAAGGATCTTAAAGCCAGACAGATTTATTTTGCTTTATGATTTCTGAAGTTTAGTCCATCATGGTGAGGACGTGATGGAGCAGGTGTTGTGCTATGTTTTGTAAGCAGAGGTTTTTAAGCCAAGTGTGGATGTACATGCTTATAATCACAGTAATTGGGTGGTGGAGGCCAGCCTTGGTTACATACTTCATGGCCAGTTGGGGCCACATGAAACCTAGTTTCAAAAATCCAATAATAAAAATAAAACGTGTTATCTTTTTTAATTTCTTAGTTAAAAGGCTAGGATATTGAATTATAATGTAAGCATATAATTAACTTTTTAAGTACTACAAATTGGTTTTCCAAACTACTAAGGAACAATCCCACCAGCCATGTGTGTAAGCACACACATAGCCATAGATGTGTTTATACATGTGTATACTGTTGGGGTTTCAGTTGCCCACACCTTTCTGTGAAAGTGTAAGGGACCGACTAGTTTTAGCCATTGCAATCTGAGTAGTGCTATCCCATTGCCGTTTTAGTTTGCATATTACAAATGGATGATGGTGAACATATTTTCTTGTGCTTACTTGCTATTCATATGTCTCCTTTGGTGAACTGTTCAAATCCTTAGCCAATTTTCAATTTGATTCTTTATTCTCTTATGTTTGAATTTTGAGAGTTAAATGTGTATTCTAAATTTAAGGCTTTGTCAGAAATGTAATTTCAAATATTTTCTCTATCTATGGCTTGTGTTTCATTTACAAACACGATCACTGGACAGTGAGATTAATAGTGATGAAGTCTAGCCTGCAGATGTTTTGTTTTCTAGATTTGTGTGTGTGTCATGTCTAAGCACTTATTCCAACTCAGTCACAAAGATTTTCTGGTGTTCCAAAAGGTTTTTGTTTTACCTTTTACATTATATACTTCTGATACATTTCAAAAAAAATTGGTATAAGACTGAAGTACAGATTAATGACCATCATTTTGCGTAAACTACTATCACACAACATGTTGAGATTATCTTTCACCTCATGGTGGCTCATGCCTATAATCCCAATGCTCTGAGGCTGAGGCAGAAGGATAGTGAGTTTGAGACACTGTTGGACTACAAGCAAGTCCAAGGCTGTCTAGGCAACATATTAAGAGCCTAACTAAAAAATTTCTTAAACTAGGGATGTGATAGTATTGTTAGTCATTCAATTTATTGAGAGTTATAGACTCATTTCCCTTTCATTTCTGGTACCTATAATGTGGGTATTTCTCTCTCTCTCTCTCTCTCTCTCTCTTTCTCTCTCTCTCTCTCTCTCTCTCTCTTTCTCTTTCTCAACATATATCAATTACAATGTTTTTAAACTGGATGCATTTTAAGCAAGAGCTGCCCAAATGTTCTGATAGCAATAGATCCATGTCAGTCTTTAAATGGACCTAAAAATATTGTTTGGAGGTTCTAACAGGGGAGCACTGCTGCTTCTGTATCCTTAAGGAAAGCATGGTCCTCTTTTTGGGTGGAAGGTCATCTTTTTTAACTAAACACATAAAGTGGAGGGAGGAAGGGGACACCTACCTAGCCAGCCAGAGCAGCCAAATCAACCATGGACATCAATGGAATGACATCTGTTGTGGCCAGATGACACTCACATCCACATATAAGTTTTTAAGAAGCCCCATTTTACAGTGCACACTGTACTCGTTAGCAGTTGAGGCAATAAAGTTGAAATAAAATTTAAGTCTGAATAAGCTTCTTACAGTTTGCTTCACTCAAATATATCTCTTCATTTATGGTATCATGTTACTATATTAACTTAAAAATAATTTTATTGAAATGAGAATGTTTGGGAAACAGTAACTACTTCAGTGGGGTTTCATATTGTCCAAACACACCCATATAAATCTTTGTTCATAGTTTAAATAATTACATCTCTTAGAGTAATGCATTAAATATCTTAAATTATTAATTTTGAATCAAATAAAGTTAATGTACATAAAATTCTAGAAATCTTAGGAGATGGTATTAAGTGTTTTCTAGATGTTCTTAATATTGATGATTGATTCATATGCTTATACTCTCTTGAGAAAAAAAACAAAATGTGCTCAAGACATGATTCAAGCATTTAAGATATTAAAATTTATTTGCCCATTGACCTCAGTGTGGTAAATGCCAAGATAAATGCATTGGAAAATGCCCAATGCCCATCCTGTTTATAGAGGTTTCAAAATTTATGACTGTTATTTCTGTAAGTCTCGGGCCAATTTAAGTTATTTCCATAATGTTGAAAGCGATGCCACTACTATTCTGGTTCCAAAGGATTCATTTGTATTTTAAACGATGTCTGCAATTATCTAAATCTGACTTAATAAAATAAAGATGATGGAATATAAAAGATTCTAAGAAATATTTATTAAACTTCCACTTTTTTGTTTTAATAAAATTGTTCACAAATAGATATTTACCATAAAGGTCCTCTAAAATAAGATTAATTTTCCTAGCCTCTTGTTGCTTTTTAATTACCCTCAGAGCCCCCATACATTAGAGAGGGGGAAAAGTCCTTTCTCTAATGCACCAGCTAAAGTTAAGGCTACCACAAAATCCAGCTTAGATGATGAACTTGAGTGTCATCCTACTAAAAGGAGTTGGAGACAAAACAAACAAATGTTTATTAGTGCATGTACTAACTGAGCAACAGTAAATTCATAGCAGCTAGAAGATAAAAAAGTCAATATCTTCTACTTTTAAGTAAATTAAACTATTTAGTATACATATTAAGCTCTAACCACCAAGTTAATAAATGGGCGTTTAAAATAACATTATATGCTTTAGAAAAATATAGCTGAAAGAAGAAATCTCTTTAAGAGCTAGAGTTTTTATTTGAGAAATGCACATGGGTTTCCCCTTACTCTTGTGTGTTCAGTATAAGGCCAGTGGTTAAGTACAGAGGTTTAGAAGTCAAATGGAGTGGCTTATATCCTGCCTCATCCTAGAAGATATATACAAAGAGTTTCATTAAAGGCAATATTATCCAGTTTATTCTATCTAAGCCATAAGACAGGATTGCACAAAATGATTTCTAAAATAAAATCTACTTTCAAAAGGTTAGATTACCATAACTGAAATATCAAGAGAGTTGTGCTTAAGGCTTTGAGGCAACTCATAAAGAGCCTCGGTTTTTGGAGTGTTACATAAACACTTATTTGTGTGGAACCCCATGTCGAGGGGGATAATACTTTGGGATTATGTAAACTCTAGATATTTGTTTAAATTTGGTCTCAGTCACTGATGTCCAAAGACTGACTTAAATAAAGAGTGGAATTCAATATCAAAACCTCAATTATAAGTGTTTGTATACTTTGATTCAATCATTCCAAAATCTATCTTAAATCCTAGTCTAGAGAAATTCATTGACTTTCTGAAGTAACTATACCAAAACATGGGCACCTAATACCCAATAACAGGATAATATGGTAACACAGTGCATCAGCATCATTCAATATTAATATTTACAAGTTTTCAAGGGACAGATATGAGGGATGGAAGTGTTTGGAGGAAAGAGAATGGGAGGGCAGGGTGAGATACACACAAAACTAAATCCAAAATGAATTGGTACCATAGAAACCTTCCTCCTGGATAGTAGACCAATAGATAGAACCCTCAATGGGAGTTTGCGGGGATCATCTGTGGTAAGAAGGGCCCTGGGGACAGACAGCAGGATGAAGCCTAACCCTAAATCATTTGGCTCTGGCTTACAACATCCAGTACCAGAAATTGGCTACAACCCGCATTGAGCTGTTGATTGGTGAGACATGTGAGGTGTTCTGTTAAATTGATTACCCACCTGAGGTAAAAGATAAGACCCTATATCTGAAGATACCATATGCCGTCAACACAGAACATGGAGAGAACTGCTGGGATCTTGAAGGAAGCCAGTTCTCAGATGGTTTGCAAATAAAGTGCTGGACACTATATGAGCTGCCAGGGGAAAATGCCCAACAGCATTGTGAGCTAGCAGAGGACACTGCTATAAGAAAGCAACCAGCCTGACAAGCACACACGTGTGCAATAGTGGTACCCAGGCTAGATGAATAACCAACAGCTCTGTGATTGGCTGAGATTTGCTCATTGGAAAGGAACCCATAGCTGGAACTGGGAACCAAGTCAGAATCCTATGGAGTCCAAGATCATAGACTACAAGGAGAAGTTCCCACTAGTCTTTGACCAAAATAGAGCCTACACCCATCTAATTTTCTCTTAATTAACAATGCTTATCTCATTTAACCTATGCTGATCTCACTCTCTGTTGGGGAATCTGTTTTCCTTTTTCAGAAGGCAGTGAGAATAGAAGAGACAAACCTCCCCTCACACATCAGCCAGTGCCTAGGTGAAACCACAGAGGAATTGGTGAGATGAGCAAGAGTGCTGCTTTGACAGCCAGCCTGACAACCTGTGCGAGAGTGGTGGAGACAGACACTGAGGATACTCAAATCATACTAAAGCAGAAATCCAGAACCTGCTGAGAGCTCAACACTGACATAGGCATAAAACACACCCATCAAGGCTCAGGAAATCTTGTGGAAGAGGGGGCAGAAAGATTTCAAGAGCCAAGGTGGGTGGGAATAATCAGAGGCATTGCCTCCCCACCCCCCAATGACTGATTGCTCCTCTCACAGCTCATAACCCACAATCCTGTGGTGAATACCAGCAATCCTACTGAGGGTCAGGAATGAGGGAGATGGTGGTCTAGGGATAGCTCAGTGGAGGAGTGTTTGCCTATGCCTCTGTATTCAATTCCTAAGGCCACATGAACAAAATATTTTCAAATTAAAAATAGCATTCCAACAGACTTGCAGACTGGATTAAAAGGCAGGATCCTAGCTATAAAGAGTTGGAGCCAAAGTCAGCAGTAGAGGCCAGTAAAAGCTAGAAAGGGGCTTTAAGGGAGGGAGGAGAGCAAGGAACAGGGGAGAGTGGTAGTTTCAAGGAGTTGAGGAAGGAGCAAATGAGTGATGTTGGCCAAACTCTACAAATTTTCTGAGACAGAATGAATAAATTCTGGAGTACAGCATGTTTTTAATAGTTAATATACTGTACATAGACTTGAAAATTGCTAAGAGAATAGATTTTAAATATTTCTATAACCCATAAACTATGTAAAAGGGTAGATATGGTAATTAGCTTAATTACAAACTATCATTTTATAGTATAACGATCAAAACATTTGTGGAGCTGGGGATATAGCTCAGTTGGTAGAGTGCTTGCCTAGCATACATAAAGCCATGGGTTCAATTCCCAACACAGCCTAAACAGGGCATGGTGGCACACACCTGTAATCCTAGCACTCAGGAGGTAGAAGGCATAAGTTTCAGAAGTTCAAGGTCCTCCTCAGCTACATATCAAGTTCAAGGCTAGCCTGAGATACATGAGACCCTGTCTCAAAAAAAAAAAAAACAATACAAAAAGCCCATCATGTTGTATATTATAAATATATTTAATTTTAAAATGTTTTCTGAAAGGAATAAACTCAAAGTAATTATATTTACCTATGCATTATGCAAAAACATCATACCACTTTGAAGCATCCAATTTAAAACTAATATTAAGTAAAATTAATTTTCTGGCCTCCATAAGACAAAAAGAATATATATATATCAAAATAAGTTATATTAGAATTATTTATTTCTAAACTACAAAGGAATATCCATGAATTAGTGATAAAAATTAAATCTAAAACCTCAACTGCTTCACAAGGAATGTATTTGTATTGTGTTAAAGTATGAAATATAGCCAGACTTATCAAAAGCAACAAACAAAACTTTTGTTAAAGAAAACAAGAGTATAAATACATAGAACTAAGATCCAATTCAAGAAGCTACAAAAAGAGTTTTCCTTATCAAACTATAAAATATTAGTTTGTCAGGAAAAGACTTTTTCTATCTCTTGCTAAGCAAATCTGTTAATTCCTGTAGTTTAATTCACCATTTATCTAGCAAGTAAAATACAACTAAAATTTTTATTCAGCCAAAAACCTAAATGGAAGTCACCTCCCAACAAGTAGGACAAAGCACAGAGCAGAAAAGTGCAGGTGAGATGACTCAGTAGTTAAAGGTGCTTGTTTGACCCAAACTTGATTCTTCGGTACCCACGTAAAGCTAGATACACACAGTGGCTCAAGTATCTGGAGTTTGTTTACAGTGGCAGGAGGCCCTTGAGCACCCATGCTCTCTCTTTTTTTCTCTTTTTGTCTCTTTCTCTCTGCTTCGAATAAATAAAATTTAAAAGGAGCAGAAAAAAAAACCAAGAAACCTATAAATAATCTGCTTAGAAAGAAAACTGATTAGAAAAGTTAATGTAGTTATGAAATTATCAAAAATGATTAATAAAAATTAGAGCTCTTAAAATTCAAAATAAAACAGAATTTAAAATGCCCTGGAGTGGAGGTACGTGCTTGTAATCTCAGTTGTAAGGAGGCTCTCACAGGAGGACCATGATTTTCATGCCAGCCTGGGCTACATGGTGAGGCCCTGTATTAAAAACAATAATACTATTGTTAATAATAAATAATAATTTCAAGCACAGGTCAAAAGACAAAGTTAGGACTTTTTGTTTCTTTTCTGACATGGGAGAACTGAGAAGGGGAAAGCTGAACAAACTGAGAATCAGTGTGTTGTTCTATCCCTCCCAGGAGTGGGATTACAGGGGGAAATGTCACACCTAAACTGGAAAGAAGGACATATAGAGAACCCAGACCAGCTTACATAGAGCAGATGTTACTGGAGACGGATCTGTTCTGAAAGTATGTATGAGTGCAATCTTTCCTTTTTAAATATTATTTATTTTACTTGTAAGCAGAAATGGGGGTTGGAATGGGCATGCCAGGTCCTCCTACCACTGCAAACAAACTCCACATGCATGTGCCACTTTGTGCATTGAGCCTTATGTGGGTACAGGGGATTTGAACTGGGGTTGCTAGGGTTTTCAAGAAATCACCTTTAACCATTGAGACATCTCTCCAGCCCCTGAATGACAATTGTAACAGGTTACTTGAGGCTGACTGTGGACTAGCTTAGGTGATTAAAAAAAAAATCTTTGGGGAGCTCCAGTTTGGAAAGAAGCCTCCACTCTTGCAGACTCCAGGTCTTCCTGCCAAGAATCTCACCAAATTCTGACTCCAAAGAGAAGCTCCCACTAATCTTGGACCTAAAGAGAGGCTACACCCATCAAAACCTCTCTAAATTAATAATGCTTATCCCTATGCTGATATCATTCTCTTTGGAGAATCCGTTTTTTCTTTTTCAGAAGGTAGCGAGCTAAGGATAACCTAAATCTATCAACAAGACAAAAAAAGATAGCTGACCCCCCCTGGCAGGAGATGAATCACCCCTTACACATCAGCTGGGGCCCAGGTGAAACTACAGAGGAAGTGGTGAGATGAGCAAGAGTGCTGCTTCCTGACAACCTGTGTCATGGTGATGCAGACCAACACTGAGGATACTCAAAATGCACCAATGAAGAAATCCAAAAGTTATTAAAACACCCCCAATAAGGCTCAGGGAAATTTGTGGGAGAGGGTGGAGAGATTATAAAACACATTAGGGTGGGATGGAACATCCAGAAATATTGCCCTCCCCCTACCTCAACTGGCTGCTTCTCTGACTCATAGCCCACACAACCCCAGGGTGAATACCAGCAATTCCACTGAGTAGGACCCTCAGTAAATGGGGGCAGGGAGGAGGATAATAATGGTACCAATTTATGATTTGTTCATACAAAGTTTCCACTTAATAATAAAAAAATTTTAATATTTAAAGATAAAACAAACAATAAAAGAATCTCACCAGATTCTGTGATGAAAACAGGAGTAAATCTACCTTATTCTTCTTTGCGGAGGTGAAAAGTAAAATTAAAAGTTGGACCAAGGCATTTTTCACAAGAAAGGCCTATCTATGGGGAAAGACTTCATCAGAAATATATTTTGAAGAGAAAAATAAAAATAAGGTCATTAACAAAGGAATCAATATGTGATCTGGGGAAAAATCCCATGTGTAGATGGAATGATTTTCAGACATACAAAGACCAAGTCTGCCAACCTTCCCATGATCTTGTCTAGGGCTATGGAAAACTAAGAGAAGTGAGAAGGTAGGAAGGGAAGAGAGCTAGGAAACTAGAGATTTCACCTGGAGGAGTGTTGCAGTCAGCTTTCTAGTTGCTGCGCAGAAAGAACCCAAACATAAGCGGCTTGTGGAGGAATGGGTTTATTTGGCTTACAGACTGGAGGGGAGACTCCATCCTGGCAGGGAAAATGATGGCATGAGCAGAGGGGTGGACATCACCTCCGCCACAGCACTGGAAACAGCGGCAGGAAGGTGTGCCAAACACTGTCAAGGGGAAGCTGGTTTGTAACCCCCATAAACCCGCCCCCAACAACACAGCTCCATCGAGGTTGTAAAAAACTGCCATCAGCTGAGGACTGATCACTCAGAACACATTCATTTGTTTGTGGGGGACACCTGGATCAAACCATGACAAGGAGAAAAAAAGGAGGGGGGAACAATCCACGGCAGACAATACTTTCTAAAGATGGCTATGTCAAAATATACTCAAGACATTATAAAGAGGCTGTCTTAAATGTAGCCCAGGCCCTGCACTCCTTTTTTGTGAAAATGCTATCCCTCCACATCAAGGGTCTGCTTCCTCACTGAGTGTACTAAGGAATATGGCAGACAGTGTGTGGCCTGGAAGCTGGGTCATGCAAGGTTCACCTTGGTGCTTTGTGTTATTTGATTTGGCAAAACATCAAACTCATCTAGACGGACAAAAGCAAAGAGGTGAGAAGATATAGTGTGTGAGTCATCTCGGTAAAGTTTAGATGCACACAAGTGGGTAAGAATGTGGGTCATAACAGAAGTCCCTCTTCAGCTGTCATGGCAGGGGCACACAGAGCAGCTCTGTCCATGAGGAGGAGGTCCCTAGCCTGCAGCAGCACTAACTCGCATGGTGCAAGAGGAGACAGAGGGAGGTGCTGGAAACAGGAGAGCAAACAAGGCCATGTGAGAAAGGCTCCCAGGTGGCCAGCCAGCAGAGGACAAACATGAAGGGAAGCTTAGGCTGGAGCCTCTATTGGAGTTTCCATATAGGAAAAGCAAAGCACAAGGAGGTAAGGAATGCAGGTCTGGCTAGTTTAATTTCTGCCAACTTTCAATTTGAAGAGTGGTCCTTTGGTCTCTAGCCCTGGGACAATTAAGGCAGAGAAATAATGTCTCATGGAGTAAAAGAGCCAGATAAGGAGACAGGGCTCGGGATTATGCAGGTTTGTACATCAAAGAAATGTTCTCCTGTGAGCCCTTTCTACACATAAATTGGTTAAACTAGGAGAATCAGTCTTTCCCCAGCCAAAAATGTTTTTAAGGTAATATACAGAAAATTCTTTTCCTCCTGCCAAAATATAGCTAACTTGGAAATGGATCCTCTAGCATATCTGAAGCTGTAGATGACAATAGCCTCAGCTAACATAACATGTTCACATTTACAAAGAACACCCCTCGCCAACTGCCTTATAAAGACCTGAGCATCCCCTGCAAAAGGACACATGCATGCATGCATCCACATTTACACTAGCATTAGACAGAACAGTAAACACATGGACTAACTGAAATGCCCACAATTGATAAAGTTGATAATGTTAAGGTGTGGAGTGTTTACACAGAGTTCCACACAGAGGTGAGTGAGCTAGATCTATCTATCAGTGTGGGCAAATCTCAGACACAGTGTCAAGAAAAAGGGATTTAATCACAGAGAGGTATAAACATTCACATGAATTTCAAAAACAAGCAATACTTGCAGTGTATTATCTAGGGATCCATACTGTTGGTGGTAAAATCTCTGAAGACTACCGGGGGATGGTCAATATCAGTGCCCCGAGGGAACAGGGATGCCAGTCCACTTCTTGAGCTGTATGCTGAGTACACTATATCTATCCTCTACAATGCATTTTCATATCTTTTTTCCTTATTCTATATGTATCACATTTTCCAAAATGTGATAAAAAAGGAAATACTTTCTTAAACAGTGAATGTACTCAGTAGGGCTCTTAGTTGCAAACAAAAGAATTCACATTTAACAAGCTCAAGCCAAAAATTAACTTTGTGAAATGTATTACAGAGCCATTGAGTGTCCAGTAGAAGCAGCTATCTTCACATTGGAGATTCTGAAGCAGAAATGGTGCCACAGAGTGAATGCAGCCAGGCCCCAAGGGCAGGGGATATTGTATCTCGAGTATCTCTGAAAGTATCATGGCTCTGCTCCCACCAGCACTGGAATGCATTTCTGGAACAACTAATTCTTTGGGATAATAATAGCAAAATGATGAAACAGACTAGGCTTACTCCACATCGCTGGTCAAGTTAAACACAGAAAAACTGTGCAAAGTCTTTTCACTGCAGTGTTTGTGTATGGCACTTTGTGAAGTTGGGCAGAACAAGTTAGGGGCTGATTGGAAGCCCTGACACAGTCTTTAGAAGTTCGTTTCTGGGTCCTACCTTTTATAAGTGTGGACTTTTAAACATCTGAAATAAAGGAATAGTGTTTAGAATTGTTGCATGGCTGTCATGGGCTGAATTATGTGTCCCCTAAATTCATGCCAAGACCCCACACCCTAGTACCTCGGAATGACTGAGGTGACTGAGCGAAAACAAGGCCATCAGGGTGGGCTATAATCTAATTTTCTTATGCCATCCTTATAAAAGGAAATTTGGGGGGGGGCTAGGGAGATGGCTCAGCAGTTAAAGCATGCTGGTCCAGTTTTCATTCCCAAGTAAAACCTATATAAAACCAGATGCCCAAAGTGTCCCATGCATCTAGAGGTTGTTTGCATGGCAGGAGGCCCTGGCATGACCATACTTACTCTCTCTTTGAAAAAAATAAACATAAAATAAATAAATTTTGGTAGGGATGTATGAACATAGAATGGAAATTGTGGGGACATAGCAAAACTGTAGCCATCTTCAAAACAAGGAGAGAGGCCTTAGAAAGTACAAAGTTTGCCAAAACTTTAATCCCATTGAGCTGTGAGGAATTAGTTTTTGTTTTTGAGGCAGGATCCCACTCTATCCCAGATTGACCTCAAACTCAAGGTGATGTTCATACCTCGGGCTCTGAGTGCTGGGATTATAGACTTGAGCCTCCACACCCAGCTTGAAATATGAGAAAATAAATTTTCATTCTTTAAGTAATCCAGTGTGTTATTTTGTTATGGTAGCTCTCGCAAAGTAATATAGTAGAAGTCCCACAAATTAATGTAGAACAAGTATTCACTGAAATTTCAAACAAAATCATTTTCAGGTCAAAATGGTACTTACTTTTCAGAGTTGTTTTTTCTAAATAAATTTATATTTAGTATCCATATTTAGATACACTGAATGAGCAAATAATGTGTTGATGTCCCTAATTCTACGATTTCCCTCTTCCCTGTTCCCAATCAGCTGGATATCCTCCTCTGTAACAAACTGGATTAGTCTATGGGGTAGAGGGTTATGGATAGCCTAGGAGTTAACCTAGTTCCACTCCCCTTTGTATATTGTTACTGAGGGGGGTCATGTCTCTGGATATTCTCCCCAACCACGGCTCTTACAATCTTTCTGCCCCCTCTTCCGCTCAGTTCCCTGAGTCATGGTGGGTGAGTATTAAGGGCTGCTTTATTGTTGAGGTCTTAGGGGTCTCTGTACTTCTGCTTTAGGTTTCATTGAAAATCGTTGGTGTCTGTCTCACTAGTTTATCCTGGGTTGACTGACTGGCTGTGGTTATAGGTCTCTTGCTTATCTCACCACTCTCTGCAGGGTTCCATGTGGCTCCTCCATGGTAGGTCTGGGGTGGCTCATCTCTTGCCCGGATATCAGCTAAGAGCCACAAGTCTCTCACTGCCTTCTGAAAAATACAAACAGAATCTCCATCAGAGTGAGATCATTATAGGTTAACTTAGATACATATTTCTAAATTGGCTAGATTCTTTTGTGAGTAGCCTCTTTGTAAATCACTTATAAAGTGAGTTTCTCTTTGGGGTCCCAAGATTTTGGTTCCCAATGTATTTTGCCCTGTGTCCCCAGTTCCAGTTAAGGGCTCCCCATCACTCAGTGAATTACTTGGCCAAATTAAAAGCGGTTGATTGCCTCCCCCATGCTTTGGCGCCTCCATTGCACAAGTGATCATGTCTTGGTTCACTGTTCTCTCCCAGTAGAAAGTGTGTTCAGCCTACTCATGGCAGCAGACTACATTTCACATCAGTGGTTTCTGTTTACTCCAACTATCGTTGACCAGTTTCCCCTGGCAGCTTATGCAGTACCTTCCAGCTCTGCACTCACTACCATCTGGGGGCTGGTTACCATTCTGGACCTTGTAGGGTCTCTTGGTGCTGATTGATGGCTTTCTGTGGTTTCTTCAGCATCAGGCTCTTACCTCAGGCCTGGGGTGGGTATTCAAGAGCTTTGACAGAATCCTGTCTTGTTTTTGGGACCTCATGGGTCACTTTGGTCAGCAGCTCAGTGAGGGAAGGAGCCAGTAACTGGGACCAGGATTTGCAGGACTGATCAATTTTTCATGGGTTTAGACTCTCTCCCCTTCTATTCACGGTCCCTCTTGCCAGAGGATGCCCACTTCTGCAATAGGTTATAGTATGCAAGTGAGGATTTTATGATTTCAAATCATCTGTGGTTTAGCTTCATGCTGAAGTCATCCCCTCCCCCCTCTACCCACTCAGTCATATCTTACTTATCAGAAACATCATTTTCACACGATTGTTTCATCTCAGAGGCTAAGAAGGACATTTCTAGAACATTCTTGTAAAAAATTAGCTAATTTTTCTTTCCCTGAAAGTACGAGATTTAAACTAGATTAATGGGAAACTTTAAGCACTTATTAGTAAAGGTGTCATTGTTTTTCTGTATAATTTTCCATGTTAGGACAGTAGTAATTAGAAAGACCTCATCCAATTTCTACTAACACATAGTTCTCACTCTGTTCTCGTTGGACCACAGAGAAAGTATCTCATCCTTCTTTACAGATAAGCCCTTTAAAAGTCTGAGAAGTTTTCATTTCCTCAGAGTCTTCCCAAAGCTGAATTTCTCTACCCCTATTCATTTCTCACAGCTCATGACTTCAAGTCTCAGCTCTGACCCATCCTGAATAAATACTACCTTGTTTCAATCAATGGATACAAAAAACTTGGCTGTCCATAAAAAAATGAAGAAAATGGTATGGTTTCTTCTTAGATTCAGTATAATTAATTAGTCAAGAAATATTTTTTCTTTATCTTTAAAAGTAAACTTTTAGAAATTGTTCTAGGTACCCAGAAAATTCTAGTTTAGAGACACACATTATTAAATTTCTCAGGATATTCCTAAAAGCAGGAAGGCTTAAAGAGCATAAACCCTTCATTCAACCATCTAGGTACACACACTGTTGACCAGCTTTATGATTTGGAGCAGGACTGTTTTTATTTCCTTCTCTGTAAAGTAGACGGGAATACTAGCAAACATCTTATAAGTTGTGAAGAGTAAGGAGAAAGCACTATGCCTGCCACCTGGGTTAGACCTTACAGTACTTTAAAGTAGAATAGTTTATAGACATTCTCAAAGTCACTTAAGAATTTAATGCAAAAGTTTCCTATAGGCTGGTGAGATGGGTCAGTGGAGTGGGTAAAGCACTCACCTTGAAAGCACGAGGACTGGAGTTTGTGTTCCCAGAACCCATATAAATGCCAAGTGGGCACAGGGGCCCTCATGTAATCTCAGTGTGAGGGAGTCGAAGACAAGAATCCACCAGGGCAAGCTGCCTCGAAAGACCAGCTGACTTAGTGAGCTCTGGGCTAAAGTGAGACTCTCATGAGTAAACGAGGAGCAGTATCAAGAAAGACACCAACACCAACCTCTGGCCTCCACACATGTGCATGCACTCACACATATATGCACATATATATCATACACATATATCACATAGGCAAAAATAAGTCTATTTATGGGTATGCTAATAGGAAATAATCAGAAAGTGAAGAGTTGTTAATAATGATTTCTGCAGTGTTCCATTTACTAATTCTAAATACATGATCTTGATTTTTAAATTACACTTTTATTATTTCAAGTCAAGGGACACAGAACTAAACTGTAAAGAACAGTAGGGCATTTTAATCAATGAGCTAAAAATTTAGTATTTTAGGAGAGAAATGAAGTAGGAGTGGTTTCATTAGTGGTGAGGAGTGTTACAACAATGACAACTACCACCTCCTTGAGTGCTTTGCTCATGATAAGTGATCCCTTAGAGAGGAGAAGAAGAGACAGGAGTCTGGGACGAGATAAGAGAGACTGCCTGGATGCCGGCCAACGGGCACCGGGGCTAGGCACTGCATTCTACACGAACTTTACAAAGTAGGTACTGAAAATAGTTTCAGTGAGTAAGTAAATTCCTCATGGGCATGGTAGTTTGTAATTAGCAAAAAAGGATTCAAATCAAGTTCTTTTTTTAAAAAAAATATTTTAGTGTAGATTTGCCAGCAGAGAGAGGGAGTAAGGGAGGGAGGGAGAATGGGCTCTCCAGGGCCTCCAGTGAAAACCAACTCCAGACACAAGCACCACTTTGCACATCTGGCTTTACGTAGACACTGGGGAATTGAACTTAGGCCTCCAGACTTTGCAAGAAAGTGCCTTTAACCTCTGAGCCATTTTTCAGCCCTTCCAATATAGTTCTTAATCACTAAGTCATTTCAGGGACAGGGGAACAAACAAAACTTGTGTCTTTTCACTGCTTAGAAAGGAGAGAGCTTCCCTGACCAAAGGTGAGAGCAGTACTCCTCTCAGGGCATACACAGAGATGTTTCCAGGACAACTTCATGGACACAACATATCCACCTAACCAAACAATAGTAGTAGCTTCCCTGACAGGGTCTTTGTCCTTCTAAGACATAGACTTTTGACTAAGCTTTCAGTGACTATTTTCAGTGACATGCACAATTTGGGGCCCATCAACATGTGATCATATATGATGGATAAGCCCCCCCCTAAAATAAATAAATACATCAAAACAGAAGAGGGACTAGTTATAAAGAAAAGGTTCTGTGGAAGAGGGATGGGGTCAAAAAAAAGTAATAGGAGGGTTTTATGATCAAAATACATCATTTATATGTATAAAATTGTCACTGAATTTTTAAAAAAGATTGGATAATAAAAGAATAGAGAAGTCCAAAGTGTGGTCTCTTCATAATGACAGAATTGGTAATAAGAAATATAGATTGGAGTGGGGGTAGAAGGTAGACTAAAAAAAGAATTTCTTTTGTTTTTTTTTGTACTTGAGACAACATCCATGACAGGTAAGTAGACAAAATCAGCTCATTGAAGTTATACTAAGTCAATTTTGCATGAGAAAGGAATTCAATATTGAAGGTCAGAAACTTCACTAAAAGACTGGTTAACATTCTCAATCCTTTCAATGAATTCTATCTGTGAAAGTTAAACCATGAATGATAACAGAAGCACTTTTTATTTTCCCTACCACACTAAGTTTTAATCTGGTAACTTTAGAAAGGCTCATGGGTGCCTCGATTTGATAACATGGAGTTTAGAAACAGGAAATGACTTTATTATTTCCTTAAGTTCACATACCCATCCGTGCTCTTCCCCAGGGCTGCAGCCATGCCAGGGCTCTTCTGGTTGATACACACCTGATTAAAGGCCACAGGATCAAAAAGCAGACCACTTCCAGCGAGGGCTGCAGACCCAGAAGCTCATCTGTGAAATTATTTTAAAGGGTCATCACAAAGGGGGTGCCTATTTTTAGAAATGAATTTTCTTTTGATACAAAGAAAAATGTTGGCCATTCCCTTATGTTTATAACAACATTCCAATTTAATCTTCAGTTTAAATTCTTTAATTATTGCACAACAGTGCTTTGTTCCTTGCACAACACCCACATCTAAAATGCTGAAATCTAAACTTTTCTACCAGTTGTGTGCATGGGGGAGGGGTATTCAGGCGAATTTATTCTTATAGTAATGATATCAAAATTTTTGGGGGGTGGTTGAGTGGAGTATTTGTTTGAGACAATGTCCAGGGTCTCATATAGCCTAACCTTGAACTTGCTATGCAGCCTAGGCTGGTCTTGAACTCCTGATTCTCCTGCCTTAGCCTCCTGAGTGCTAGGATTACAGGTGGGTGCCACCACACCCAACTAATAAAAAGACACATGTTAATAACTATTGTTTATTAATTTTAATCTTGCTATCAGGAGAAAGCTATAAACATAGATGAGAGAAGTCTTTTGTAAAGACATTTTATATATATATATATTATACACACACATTATATATATACATATATATATATATATATATATATATATATATAGTTTCTTTATTTTTGTTTTGTTTTTCAAAGTAGGGTCTCACTCTAGTCCAGGCTAACCTGGAATTCACTATGTAGTCTCAGGGTGGTCTTGAACTCACAGCAATCCTATTTCTGCTTCCCAAGTGCTGGTATTAAAGGTGTGTACCACCAAGCCTGTCTCAGACATTATATTTTTACTAAATTATTAAACAAATATTTTTCTAATATTCTAATAGCAATAGAGCTGGAAAGGAATATGATATTATACAGATATCATTTGATTATGTTAAAAAAGTTTATTCTTCTGAATTCCATATCCCTATTATCCACTATTAAAAGTTATCAATATAAATAACAGAATCTTCAAGTATAAGTAAACAGTAGGTACTAGAGTTTTTCTTCAGGTAATAATCAGTGCCTAGTACAAAAAAAAAAGCTTTCCAATTTAAATTTGCTTTATTGGATACCTTTCCTACAAATCAGTGGAAAACCTGGAGGCATATATGTCAAAACGCACAGCTACATGCTAATTGTCTAGTCGTACATGAGAACCAACAATAATTATTGAGTTAAAATAAAAAACAAATTAATCATATAAGTCTATTTTCTTATAAATATGGTATCTTCATCTGCTATTTAGTTAATAAGAAAGATTTGCATTATTTTACAAATGAAACTGAAGGTTTAGAGATTAAAAGCCCTATTGATTTAAATTCATAATGTGGGGAAACTATTGCCTGTCATTTTTATACCTTTATGTCTTTAACATCTTTATTCTAAAGAAATATATTATTTGAATATAGTGAACTTAAAAAATTCTCTCTTGTCTTGTTTTATAAAATTTGAGCGAATGTTCAAAACAAACAAGCACACAAACAAGAAACAAAAGGAGTTTCTTCACTTCTAGAAGACAGAACCAAAACAAAACAAAAAAAAAACATTGTTTTTTTTAAACACACACACACATTAGGTTTGCTCCTCTACAATTTAGTCATTATATTAGCATCTAAGTTTCCAACACACAAAACCTCGCGTCTCCTGGTGCATCTTGTGTTACCATCTCGAGTTCCACTGGCATTCCTATGTTGGAGCTATATTAAGGATAATGTAGCTGAAAAAAAAAAAAAACACAGCCATTCTTCTTCCTTGTTGTCCACTCAAGCATTCAGAGATGCCAGTTATTTATTTAACATTTTTCTTTAAATGCAAGGAGCAAACTACTTACTATTATTATTTTACTTTGATGGATGGTATTTCATTATTTTCTTTTATGAATGACAAAAAGGGGCCTTTCCCAAAATGTAACATGGAGAGCAAATGAAAAAGACACCTGACATGGACATTGTCTCCACATACATGCATGTAAACCCACAAACACCCGCATATATGACCATGCACAAGGACACACCACCACATACATCAGTCACATGAACATGTAATTATAAATCGGAATTGAAAGTCTTTCATCTAATTATGTTTTGTCTGTCATTCTGACATTTGTCATGGCCCTGTCCCTAAAATAGCTGCCTTCTAGCACTAACCAACAAGGAATCTTTTACATATATATAAATAAATACACTTAGCTAAGTGGCCACGCTGTTTCCCTGTTCAAAAGGGCATCTTCAAATAACATCTTCACCCCTTTATCAAAACAAAATGAATCAATGTGGCACATTCTCCCAAGCTCACCAGATGAAGTGGAAGCCAGTATGAGAATCACAAGTTTTAGAACCAAAATAGGAGATGCATTAATGTTATTTCTTGCAGATTCTAACAGTCAAAACAGTTTATTAAATACATGAGATGAAAAATTAGTACAAGAGAACAGTGTTTGTGATACCTCTCCAGGAAGTTACAGCTTTTCTACATGATCTTTGATGTGAGAATTAAAATGCATGGGAGCAAATTATGCATGGGAAACATACAAAAACAGTGTAACAGTGGGCTATTTTTAAGTTTAATTAACGCCCCATTGGAAACTATAAACATTTCACTGACAGTTTTGGCCCTGACCTTGTCTACTTTTCTTACTGCTGCTGGTCTTTTCTGTTCAGCATTTTACTACTGAACTTGATTTACCCTTTCAAAGGGTCCCAGGAAGCAAGAGGGTTTACTTCCCCAGAGGCCTCCTAAGATTGCCTAAGGGTATCTGAGGATACATGGACTGTTTCCTTTGTTCACATATCTAGTTGGGAAGAACCCAAACAATGATCTTCTAGGGATGGCCAGCAGTGGCCAGTGAGTACATGCTCTGGTCATTATGCATCCGGAAGTTCAGTCAATGTGTGATGCTGTCCAGCCATGTTCTTGGCCACTGGAAAGTTGAAAGGAAAACTGAAAATTACTAGCATTGTTAGGCCCCCTTCAATTTTATTTATTTTATCTATCTATCAATCTGTTCATTTATTATTTGCAAGGGCAGAGAGAAAGGGGAGAGGGAGAGAGAATGGGCATACCAGGGGGTCTTGCCACTGCAAACAAACTCAACAAGTGTCACTTTGTGCATCCACTTTACATCTACTTTACAAAGAAATCAAAGCAGGCCAACAAGCTTTGCAAGCAAGCACCTTAACCAATGAGCCATTTCTCCAGCCCCCTCTTCATTTATATTTCCACCACTGCCAAGACAGAGCTAAGACCAAAAGGCAGGTATAAATGGCATAAGTTGATAATTTTAACAAGTTTTCAATGACTTAACCACTAAAAAAATTATGTACATCTACCAGCAGTATTTCATAAATGTATTTATTTTGATGCTTACTTCAAAAGCGGGCACCAAATAAAACTATCTGCCATTAAATCAGCTGTCAATAACAGAAAACTATGGTTTTCTGACAAGCATGTTTAGTTTTCAGCCTTATACCTCAAAATCAACATTTATGTCTATAAAATCGTTCTGAATGCCATTCGTTCAACAACTTACTGAATGCCTAATGAGACAGACACTAGGGATTATTAAACAAGGTATATATTACTCATAGACAAATGAAAGTGATTTTTTAGCATAAGCATTAACTAAATGTAATCACAAAGATAATGTAATTACTAAGTAATACATGAGACAAACTACAATGAAGAGTATATTTTAGAGATAAGAAAAATTTGCCTTGAGAAAGTTACCCTTGATATATGAGCTGAGTTCTGCATAAGTCAAATGAACGTGAGTGCCCGGGTAGTGAGTGTGATAAGGATAAAAAGTTCCTTCCCAGTAGGCAGTGTCAGGAAACAGCAGGGGATGTGATCCCTTAAAACAATACTCTGAAAGGGAGCTTGATCAGTCAGCAGGCTAGAAAAGCCATTTAGGACAGAATCAGGTAGTGTGTACACAGAACAGAAAGGAGAGAATTATAGATAATTCTATCTCTGTGTATATGTGTAAAGACATATACAATCAGTATTAGATGATGTTTTTCTTACTCTTCAGCTGTCAAAATAGCTTCAGACCACTCATTCTAGAAGGCAGTGGAGACTGAGAGTGGAATGGAATGAGGTTGACTGCAGCAAGCATGTGTGGGTGGGAGCTGCTAAGCAGTCCAGCTTTTAGGCCAACAATGGGGAGCCATGAAGAAAAACATCAGATTTTAGTTGAAAGGATTACTGATTATAACATGGAAGAGAGGAGGGAGAGTGAAGAAACAGAGGACAAAGGAGAGTTATAGGGGACTACTTTGGAGGCTACTAAATTCAGGTACGTGATAGGTGCCAGCAAGGGCGAGGATGATGGAGAGTAGATTCAAAACATGAAAATATAAAACAAGCAACACAAGTGTACATTCAAAGGATGACACAGAAGATGGGAAAAAATCACTGAAATGAGAAATTCAATGAATACTGACCAACAAACCAGAGACAAGTGCAGAGATCAGAAGTGAACTGGAAGACGCATCTAAAGAGTTACCCAACATTAAAATGTAACTCTTACAAAAATGAAGCTCCCCCTAACCCCAAGAACTCTAGAACACAAATCTCAGAAAGGTAGGCAAGAAAATACCCAAAGATCCAATTTCCCTGAATTACTGCAAGACAAAAAGGTATCTTCTGAATTAGTAGCCAGGAAATCCCATAGTATCAAATTCATGCTTAGATACAATATGACTTTTTATTGACCTCTTTATTATCCATGAGATACATTGTATGAGCAAATCTCATTTCCCTCCTTCCTGTCCCCAATCCACTGAATATCCTCCTCATTGGGCATACTGGACCAGCCCACAGAGAAGGGGACTATGAATTGTACAAAAGCCAGTTACAATATGGTGAAACTGCAAAGTGTCAGTGAAAAATACTAAAGACAACCTGACAAAAATCCTAATCATATAATATGGTCTACCTGAAATTAATAGCTATTGGACATTTTAATAAAATGAGGTGCGTCTACCTTCCATACTTCCATACCTGGGAGTTCCTACATTGTCAGAGGACAACTAGAGGTTAGATCAAATGACTTAAAGCATTTGTGCAGTTCTTTGACTAGGTATGTTTCACTAATCAGATGTGCTATATATGTACACCCTTCAAAGTTGGTGCAACTTCCTTTCTAAGTGTTTTAGCAACCTATGTAGAAGCCAAAGCCAGTTAGAGCCAGAGTCACTGGAACTAAAAAGGACAGTATTTTTGCCTCTGCTCCCAGGTCACAAGGCCCCTGGAGATGATGGGACACTGACCCTTTGTTAAGTCAAGGCTCCCGATCCTGATCAGAGAGGATACTGAGACCCAGAAACAAAACAAAACAGAACAAAAATGGGTGTAAAGTCTGAGACAGGAGAGTAACAACTGAGGAAAAAACCAGTCCTCCAGGCTTCCCAGAGTGGTAAAGCCACTTGGTCAACACAGCCCTGACTCTTCCTAATAGACAACACTGGAAAAGCCATAATTCTCCACCCAGGTCCCTAAAATCTTCTTTGGAGAGCCATTAGTGACCCCCAAAAGTATATACTTCATTAATTTTGGCTGCCTGCTTGGTCTTAAACACACAGAGAGAAGCATATAATCCAAAATACAGGGTTACAATAAAAACTTTCCAGAAAACAAAAAAATAGACAAGGCCATAAGATATGTTGGGCCCCTCTCTAGTGGTTCTAGTTCTACAATTAAAAAAACTTTGATGTCAGGATGGTTATTTTCAAATTATATATATATATATATATATATATATAATATATATATATATATATTATATATATATATATATATATATATATATCTGACCAGCAGTCACTTGAGTCGAGGCATCCTTATATTGAAAACAATGGTGAATCCCTTCTAACTTATACAAAGGCATTATGCTATAACCATCAAAATGGTTTGTTACTAAATAAGTGCTAAGGCCAAATATACAGCCCCAAATGACAACCAGTGGTGCTATGGTGCCAACTTTTGGTCCTGAATACCCCCAAGATAGATTAAAAGGTATACTCCAAAATCTCCTTAGATATAAGTATGACATGTAAAAACCTTAGAGTGAACTAGTCATTTACTGGTTTTGAAATACCAAAGGACTAAAAATGTTTATCAATAGTATGCCATTCATATAATGACATAAAAACTAAAGGCTTTAAATAACACAACTGAGGAAATTTCCCTATTTTCAATACTAAGATTAAAATGATGGAAAAGGCCTAGATATCCTCTTCACAGGCCAGGATGATGGATTTGCCATCATCAACGTCAAATGTAATATATATGTTCCTAACAATTAATGTCATCTGTTTTACAAGCCATACAGGAACAGATGTGGACCTGGACAGACACCACTGAGACTAAGTTCTAAGAGTGGATCTCAGTCAGCTCTCGCTCAAATGGTCCTGAGAGAATCTAACTCCATCTGCCTGGGTTCTCTCAAATGCTCTCCAAGGCCTAGAATCCCACAGTGTGACTAAGAGGGAACCAACCTTACACTCAGCAGAGGCTCTCATTCTATCCCAGGCTGATCTGGAACCCATAATAGATCAGGAATCTCAGCCTCCCGGTCAACAGGATTAATGGTGTGAGGAACTTTGGAACTCTTAGGAACTTTGGCTTTGGTCGATTACCTGTTTAATCCTCACTCTTGCAAAAATACTCTGTGCTGGTATTGTTTATGTGCATATACTGCCAAATTGGATGTTAGACCTATATTTTGCCCCACCCAGCCTACAAGAATATTTACATAGCAGGCAAACACAACACCTTGGGTCACTTCTGTTGCCACTTGGAGTAATTTAAGAGCTACACCTTGTACTTTAGGCTCCCAAACTGAAGATATAGAACTGCTGATCTACAAGTCTAAGAATAAAGCAGATAATAAAACCAAACACTGAATTAAATCAAGATGCAAAAATCTCTACACTGTAATTTAAGAAACAAAAAAATCAAGACAATATGATTCTACAAAAAAATATAAATCTATCAGAAATTACCTCCAGTGAGACTGACTTAGATGAAATGCCTGACAATTTAAAAGGGGCTGGAGAGATGGCTCAGTGGTTAAGTTGCTTGCTCACAAAGTTCAGCCAAGTTCAATTCCCTAGTATCTATGTAAAGCCAGATGCACAAAGTGGCACATGAATCTGGAGTTTAATTGCAGTGATTGGAGGCCCTGTGCACCCATTCTCTCTGTCTCTCTTCTCACAAAAAAGGCAAATATTTTAAAAATTTAAAAGAATGATTATAAGTATGTTACAAATTAAGGAAGAAATCAAAGGAATCAAAGAAGAAAACAAACTCCTGAACAAGAACACGGGAAACCAACTTAACAAAATAAGGAGGTATGAGTAAGGAAACAGAAATACTGAGAAATAAATCCCAATCAGAAATACTAGAAAAGAAAAACACAGAAGTCAAATACAAAACACAGTAGAAAGTCTCACCAATAGAATGGATCAAGGAGAGGACAAATATCAAAACTAGAAGACAAGGTGGCAGATCTAGAACAGTGCAATAAAGAGGAAAGTATGAATGGGAATTTCAAGACATTTGGACACTATGAAGAGATCAAACTTAAGAATTCAAGGTATAGTAGAAGAAAAAAAACTTCACTCTAAGGGCATACTAGGTATTTTCAATAAAATCATGGAAGAGAATTTCCCTGAGAAAAGGACAGTGGTGTCAATGCAGACACAGGAAGTATTTAGAATACCAAACAGACAAAACCAGGAAAGAATCTCTTCTTGTCATATTAAACTACTGACCACGCAGCCCAAAGAAAAATATATTAAAAGCTGTAAGAGAGGAGTATCAAGTAACCTATAAAGGGAAGCCCATCAGGATAACAGCATATTAAGCCTTAAAAGCCAGAAGTCTTTTAAGTTGTATTCCAAGTTCTGAAAGATAACAACTGTCAACCAAGATTACTATATCTGGCAAAGTTATCCATTGCAGTTGGAGGAGAAAATAAGGACTTTCAACAATAAAGACAGGCTAAAGGAATATATGTCTGTCTACAAAGCCAGCTCTACAGAAAATTCCCCCAGACCTTCACTGAAGAGCTATTACCAATGCTTCTCAAACTTTTCCGTAACATAGAAAAGGAAGGCATACCATGGCCAGGATTTTACCCTGATACCAAAACCAGACAGACAGAACAAAAAAAGAAAATTACAGACCAATCTTCCTCATGAACATACATGTAAAAATTCTCAACAAAATACCGACCATTTAGGTTTCATCCCAGAGATGCAGGGATGGTTCGATAAATGTAATACACTATATAAATGGACTGAAGGACAAAAATCGCTTGATCATCACAATAGATGTAGAAAAGACTTTTGACAAAATCCAACATCCCTTCCTAGTAAAAGTCCTAAAGAAAGTGGGGATAGAAGAAATGTATCTCAAAATAAAAAGCCATTTATGACAAACCTATAGCCAATATTATACTAAATGGGGAAAAAACTTGAAGCATTTTCACTAAAATCAGGAAGAAGTCAAGGGTTCCACTGTCTCCGCTTTTATTTTATATAGTACTAGAAGTCTTAGCTATAGCAATAAAGTGAGAGACACAAAAGGGGTACAAATTAGAAAGGAAGAGATCAAAGTATCATTATTTGCAGATGATATATACATAAGGGACAGTAAACTGATACACTTTTAGCAAGGTAGCAGGATACAAAAATCAGCACACAGAAATCAGCAGCTTTCCTATATACTAACAAATAGGCCGAGGATGAAATCAAGGTAATACTCCCATTCACAATTGCCTCAAAAATAAATAAATAAAAATTTTTTTTAAAAAAAGGAATAAAACTAACAGCAAGGAAGCAAAGGATCTCTACAATGAAAACTTTATATAACACCCGAGAGAGAAATTGCAAAAGGCACCAGGAAACTGGAAAGGCATCCCATGTTCTTGGATCAGAAGAATCAATATTGTGAAAATACCAGTCTTACCAAAAGCAATCTACACATTTAATGCAATCCCATCAAAATCCCAATGGTATTCTTCACCAAAATAGAAAAAAATCCTAAAATTCATTTGGAATCACAAAAAAATCTATTGCCAAAACAATTCTAAGCAACAAACATCAGACAGGAGGTATCACCATACCCAATCCTAAAATATATTAGAGTTATAACCAAAACAGCATGTTACTGACACAAAAAACAGACAAGTAGATCAGTGGAACAGAATAGAGGACACTGTTGCAAACCCAGTGACAGCCATCTGGTTTTTTTAATGAAAATGCAATAAATATTTATTGAAGAGTGTCTAACAAATGGTGCAGAGAAAACTGGATATCAATATGTAGAAGGATCAAGATGGATCTGTATCTCTCGCCATTCACAGATCCATTCCAAATGGATCAAAGACTTTGGAATCAAGTCCAAATGAATCGGACTTTTCAAAGACCAGAAACTCTGAATCTGCTAGAGGAAAAAGTAGGGGAAACACTACTACACATCTGGATAGGCAATGACTTCCTGGATATAACTCCAGTTGCTCAGGAAGTAAAACTACTAATCAACCATTGGGACCTCAAGAAATTAAAAAGCTTCTGCCCAGAGGGGAAGTCATTCCTTCTGTCCCTGTCACTGCTCTGGGTTCTCCCATGCATTGCTTTCTGCCCATAGATAAGGGAGTAGGAGGAGGAAGGTAGAGGCAACCAATCTGGAGGTGGTAACAGGGCTTTTAAAGGGAATGCGTCCTTCATTTACTGTGGAAGGAATTGGAAGCAAAACGGGTGGGGTCAAGAAGTTTAGGGGGAGGTGGTTGGAGAGAAGCTGAAATTCAAGGATGGTTTTGATTTAAATCCGCAAGTCATGACTTTGTTTCAAATAAAGTAGCCTGGGACACAGTTAAAAAAAATAAGCTACTCTGAGATTCCATCTCAATCTTGTCAGAATTGCTACCATCAAGAAAACAAATGATAATAAATGTTGGTGAGGATGTGGAAAAAAGGAAACTTCTCTTTCCAGATGGCAGTGACCACTGGGATGACTTAGAAGGAACCATAGTGCTGAGAAGTGCCAGTGGAGTGTTCAGCACTGAGACATCTCTATCATACCTTCCGAGGCTCAGGATCCGTTGTGGAAGAGGTCATGACTTTAAAGTGCTTGACACTTCCTGCACAAGACCTTCATAATAGGAGAAAAAGATGGTATCGAAACAAAATAGAGACTAATTGAGAGGGGGAAGGGATATGATAGAGGGTGGACTTGAAAGTGGGAAAGTAGGGGTAGGGAGGGAATTATCATGGCTTATTGTCTATAATTATGAAAATCATTAATAAAACTTTAAAATAAAGAGCAAGAAAGATAAAAAAGAAAATTAGCAATGAGCCCAGCACTCAAGAAGCAGAGGTAGGAGGATCACTGTGAGTTTGAGGCAAGCCTATAACTACAGGGCGAGTTCCAGGTCAGCCTGGACTAGAGTGAGACCCTATCTTGGTGGGGGAAAGGGGAGGGTGGTGGGAATAGCACTGTTTACCCTAAACAGCAATTTTGCCCCTACTTTTCAGTACTTTTGTGCTGGTCCATGGATTACTTGGGAGGTCAATGTACACTAACACCCTGGTTCATCCACGGAGCTGGGTGGACAGCAACTCGGGACTGCGGGAGGCCAATGGGCACAGCTGCCTTGGAGAATGCGGCAGTGGACAGTTCTCGTTTATTGTATAGATATGTTGTTTATATAGAGGAAAAGGCAGAGGTAGGGGCATAGGCAGCAAGGGGATTGGTGGGGGCAGGATCTGTGGACATCTCATGAGATGACTGGTAGGGGCCAGTACCCTTTGGATGCCTAATATGCATAGATAAATTGAGGGGGCTCTGTGACATATAGAATGGTGATGTAAGCAGAGGAAATGTAACCTTATTGTTTAGGTTTGTTATTACAGTTGGACTGAGTTTAGGCCTTGAATTGCCTGCTTATCTCAGGGCACAGCTGTGGCCTGCCTGGGGGCTGGAGTGTACAGGATTCGCTGGAGATTATCAGGGTCCTCAGACTTGCCTTGACTTCCTTAACAGAAGGAGACAGTCCGGACGCCTGCTGGTCTCAGCAAAACCCTATCCTCCATGCCTCTTAGCAGAGTACCACATCTTTGTGGTTCAGAATACCACTACCCAAAGTCAGAGGTCAGAACCTCAATTCTGGCACTAGAGTGCTTATGTAAATAAAAGTTCATTACAACATAGCTATGAATGTTCATTTGAACACAGGCTGCTTCTGCACTGACAGACAGGTGAATAGTTGCAAATGAGAACATGTGGTTGCAGGGCCTAAATTAATTCCTATCTGGCATTTTATGGAATGGAGTATATCCTGCTAATGGGCTCTCTATACTTTTTAAGATAGATATGCAATTTAATTGGCATAAACCCTCAACAACTGCATGGTGAGGGTGGCCTGACCAATGGCAAACAAATTTACTATCAATTGGGTTTTAGTACAATGACTAAACTAAAGAAAAAAATAATCAAATTACTTCTGTAAAAGGAGACCTCCCCCTCAAAAAAAAAAAAAAAAGAGACCCACTATGGGATTTATTCCTAACTTAGATATCCATAAACCTGTGTTGTGCACTTAATATTGAGGAAGGCATTTATAAAATTCAACTTACAACTTATTCCTATTTACACTCAATAGTTATAGTGAATTACTTACGATTCACTTTAAGAAACAAGTAACAGCTTTATTATAACAGTCCTAAATTAGAAACAACAAAAGTTATCTTTCTACAGGTACAATTAAATAGGTAAATCCATATAGTGCAATCCAACTGAATGTTGACAAAAATAGATAATATGACAATTTTCTTACTGTTCGGTATAAACACAATCTTTTTATGAATATTTTGTATTTGCAGTTGGTTGGATCTATAGCTGTAGAACTAGCCAACATAGTGACTCTATTCTACTTATGTAACATTCACATAATGACCAGGTTAATGGTTGCCAGGCCTTAGAACTAATGAGGTTACATATATCTACAACAGAATATGAACTAATGATAGGTCTGAACATTGACTTCAATGTCACTCAAACCTACACATTATAAAATAACTATTTACATATATGGTATCAATGTCAATAACCTTGTTTATGTATTATACTACAGTTACCTAAGATGAAATAATTTAAGGAATGGTGTAGCAAACACAGACTTCTCAGTATTTTTGCAATACTTATAAATATTTAATTTTATTAAAATAAAAATTGAACACACAAGGAAATACACACAGCAATAAAAATGAATCACAACCAATTTTATTCAAATTCTCCAAAATTTATACCAATTACATCTCTAAAATGTATGTCATCTTATGTATAAGTTGACTATTACATTTTTCTTAAGCATTTTTCTTCATTTCTTTGTAATTCTTTAATAGAAGCCAGAATCTTGAGTTGCCCAGTTAGGAGCCTAAAATATCAAGAGAAAGCAATAGGGTGAAAAGAAAATTCTTTCTGAACAGGCCAACACAAACAAGTGACATTGCATATTATCACAGGATACAGCTTTGGACAATGACAAACCACCAGCTTGAGTACAGTAATAATACAAACCGAGGCTGAAGCAAACCATCATGTAAACATTACGCTCCAAGCTCAGTTTGTCCAGACTCGGCTATTATAAATGCAAGTCTCATTTGAAGCATCCCTCTCTTTTCAACTCCAGTATTTCTACAGATACCAATCTGTTCTTATAGCCATGATTACATGGAGCCCTTGAATGTTTCAGTTGCTTCCTAACAACTTTCTACCCAGAGTTACACATAGTCAGTGTCTAAAGAGAATTCAAGATGCTCTACAATTTCAGTTACTAAACCATACAAGTTCCTTCAACATCTAAAAATATGGACTCTCTACCAAAAGGAAGGAGTATTTTCACACAGATAATTGAACATCAGATAAAAGACTAAATTTGTGTAAGATCAGCACAAGGATATAATAAGATCAACATTTTTATAGAATAATTTCTTCAGACTCAGAAAAATAAGAATACACATTCAAGCACTTGAAAGAGGGTAACACATGTAAATTATCATCTATCAGCATCAAAAAGATGTGTTGAAAACCCTGAGGAAAGAAGTTAATGAAGTCACATAAAAAGGGCAAAAGAAATGAAAATTAGTTATAACTAGGAACACAATTTTTATACTCTTGGCTAATGCATATAATTATAGCAAAGACAAAATTTCTTTCAGTTCAGTAATTTCTTAAAATTACCCACAATACAAAATTAAATCTTAACAGAAAGATATTCATACTCTCAAAGTTAGTTTTACACTTGGGTTACATCACTGTTAAAATACCAGACAGAATAGAAAAACGCATGGTCCTTACCTCTGACCTACTATTTTGATTAAGTTTCTTTTCAATATTCATGGCCAACATCTGGCTCCTAAAAGAAAGACTTTTGGTCTTTTCGATCACTTGTTGATAGGGTGAGACTGCATTGTTCCCCATGACCACATGACCCTAAAATGAAACACAGGGACATGGTTCCAGTAGTGTTCTTGATTGCTGTTCCCAGTCAAGCCATGAGCATGCATGATATCATACCGTATGACTGTTACATGTTTATGCTCTGTACATAAACGACAATAGTCACCCAGGAAGAAAAACAGGTTACTGCTGCCTTCACAGAACTATCTCGTTCTTCGGTACAGCACTGCAATTGGACTCAGGTGACCCTGCACATGATAGGCATGCATTTTATCACTGATTTACACCCCAGCCCTACTTTTTACTTTTTCTTTTCAAGACAAGGTCTTGTTAAGTCGTCCAGGCTAGCCTTGAATTTGTAATCCTCCTGCCTCACTTCCTCAAGCAGCTGATAATAGGCCTGTTCCACAAGGCTTAGCTTAACAAAATTCCAAGAATGAAACATTCTAATTTAAAATCCCCAGAAGTACAAGATAATGGGCACCTGTTAAATAACCATGGCAATACTCACTAGTTTAGAATCTATCTTGGCATCCAGCCTTGCATTTCGAATCAAGTTCACAATCCACCTTTCTGCTTCTTCTGGAGTCATGTTCAGTTTATCTGCTAACATACTAATAAGAGAAGTAAAGACAGCAATGTTAATTCCCTGAACCTAAAAACTTGGTTTTCAGTAGCTAGTGTCCGATTCACACTGTGTAGACTTCTAGATATTTTAGAGTCATGACCTCTTATACACCACGACCCTCACAGACTGTGTTCTCCTGTTTATGTGTACTGTCTTGTACTGCTCTCATCTCATAAGCCAGATTGTGCAGATCCTAGCAGATCCTATGGAAAAGGTACCTTGGGGCTTACAAGTAGCAATCTAAGGGAAACAAAGATTTTGTAAAGACATGAATGACTGGACAAATCACAAAGCACATCAATAGCAAGCATAATTTAATGCAGAACAACTCAGGCCGAGGGCTATTACCTATGCTGAATGCTATTCACACTAATGGAATCAGGGAAAGACAAGACTGATGCCAGTCAGACACCGATTCTTATATCAACTAACCCGTATTTTATAATTTCCAATTTATGATTAGGATCCAGCGGGTCACTGAGGAGCTTGGCTTATCAGGACTAAAGCGAGCACTAGCTTTTGTAGTAGACAAGTCAGTCATCTGAGAGAACAGTATATATGCATGTAGAGATGCATGAGTATATATGCGCCCACATACTAATAATGTTAACTGTCCTTTGTCTTCATTTGAAAATATTACACACTGTGCAACCTTTTCATGTAACCCACTCATTTGGCTAAAAGAATTAGACTATCTTCAACCAAACTGTTCTTTCAGAATATTATAGACTAAAATTCTGGCTCAACAGCATTTTCACTTTTTTAAGTATTTAAGGCATTAGCAACTGTATAGCTAATTATGTAGTTCTAAAGCTCCCAATTCAAATGTAACCAATGTAGTTAATAAAAGAACCCTTAAGGAAATACTTTCCTTTGTTCTATCCTTTTATAGATATGGAGTTGACCAAATTTTACTCAAAATGGAAAAAAACTAAGTTGGTCTACCAATGAAACTGGAATGGATTGATGCTAGAGCCTTGCACAATTGGGCAAGTGTTATACCCCTAGCCAAGCAAGCATTTGTTCTACATGTGAACTGTACCTCGGGCTCTTTTTAACATTTTATTTTGAACTTTCAGCCTTACAAACAGCTAGGATTACAAACTATGCCATCAGGCCCATTTAATAGGCATTTAAAAATATTTTATTTATTTGCAAACAAAAAGATAGAGAGGAGAGAGAGAGGGAGAATGGGTGTGCCAGGGCCTCCAGCTGCTGCAAACAAATTCCAGATGCACGCACTACTGTACATCTGGTTTTATGTGGTCACTGGGGAATCTAGCAGGGGAATCGAATCCTGCTTGTTAGGCTTTAAAGGAAAGCGCCTTGACCCCAGAGCCATCTCTCTAGCCCAAATAGGCTTCTTTTTATTTTTTTATTTTTGGTTTATCGAGATAAGGTATCGCTCTAGCCCTGGCTGACCTAGAATTCACTCTGTAGTCTCAGGCTGGCCTCGAACTCACTGCAATTCTTCTACCTCTGCCTTCTATATTAAAGGATTAAAGGCATGCGCCACCATGCCTGGCTCCTAATAGTCATTTAAAAAAAAAATCCTACAAATTGTGCTTCCTGTGGCTTCACAGTAAAATTCCTTGCACTTCTCACTGGCAGTTGAGAAAGAAATGCAAAACTTCACTCCCATCTACACTAAGTAAGCAAATATCTGAAGCTGTTTGATAATTAAATAACAAATTTTCCAACAGCATACTTACAACATACTCACAACAGAAGTCATTTGTATAAATATATTAAAATTGGGAAGAATCTTTATGATTTTTTGATTTTCTGAAACAGAGTCTCACTGTATAGCTCTGGCTGGATTTGAATTTGCAATGATCCTCTTGCCTCTGCCTCCCAAGTACAGGGATTATAGGCATGTGTCAGCCTCTCTGGCTAGATTTTTTTTTTTTTTTTTTAAAACAGTGACCTTAGTTTTAGATAGCAATTATGTAGTTGCCATTATTAAAAAAAAACTTTAGGCTACAAAACCCAATTTGAGCTATTGAAGTAAATGAAATTGCAGTTAAATATTAAAACCAAGATTCTCTAACTCATCTGTATTGTCTGTATCTATTGCAAAGTCCTTCAATTTTCTTTTAACGACAGCTTCTCAGATTGTGCCATCTGTTTACAAGGCCCAGCCAACCTTTTCTACACTTAGATATGTTTGTTGCATAGGTCTCAGCTAAAAGGGACTCTTGTACATCTTCTACTCCCTATTATAGTTGTTTTGCTGACCATATGCTTCCAGTATAGACTGTATATATGTAACCAGACAGCATGGACCACATTTTTTCTCCTTATTGTTAATACATTCACAAGAGTGCAGGCAAGTCACAGACCAAACAGTATTTACTGTCTAATTCCTAGCCTAGTCACAATCCTGGTTCAGGTTCCACTGCTGTTATTTCATTCTATTCATAGCCCCAAAGTTAGTTCTAAACCTCAGCTGTTTAGATCACTACCAAGTTTATTTAAACACCTTAACACAGCTCATATATATATATATATATATATATATATATATATATATATATATATATATATATATATATATATAGAGAGAGAGAGAGAGAGAGAGAGAGATAAAACTGGGCTGGAGAGATGTCTCAGTGATTAAAAGCACTTCCTTGCAAAGTCTGATGGCCTAGGTTTGATTTCCCAACACCAATGTTAAGCCAGATATACAATATGGTGCAAACAACTGCAGTTCATCTGCAGTGGCAGGATACCCTGGCATGCTCATACTCTCTCTGTTGGCCCCTTTCTCTCTCTCTCAAGCAAATAAATACAATTTAAAAAACAGTAAAACTAAACTTCTTAATTATTCAATCATGGACCCTTGCAATTGAACTAAAACATTCTAAACTCTCTTATTCTCTCTCATGAATATCATAGGCTGGCCTTATTAAACCAATTCTACTCCTTCCCTCTCAATCATGCAGCCAAATGTTAACTAGACTAGATGCTGGTGACAAAGATTCAGCTATGTTTCAATATCTCCAAGCTATACAATCTACTAAAAAGAGAATGGAAGAGAAACTATGAAGAGCAATTAGAGATGCAAAAGAGTTTACCAATTTCAGCCCAGACAGCTAGCCTAAAGAAATATATATTCTAAACTTTTAAAACAAAAGAAAGAAAATTACACCTTGGGGAGGAGGAGGGGGAGAGATGGCTCAGTGGTTAAACTGCTGGAGTGGGTTTGATTACCTAGTACCTATGTAAATACAGATGTGCAAAGTGGTGTGTACATCTGTAATTCATTTGTGGAGGCTAGAGGCTCTGGTGTACCCATTCATACTCTGTCTCTGCTTACAAAAAAAGAAATAAAAATAATACTTTTTTAAAAATTACACTTTAAATAGCAGCTCCACCTGTAATTCTGTCCCTCTTCTTCCTCCTTTAGATTCTTATTCTACCATGGCTGCAGCAGTCTAGGAATGCACACCAAGACCCATAAATGCCTGTGTTCTCTAAGCTCTACTTCCACTTTTCATGGATTCACTGCTTGCTCTGTGCCTATTGATCCTTTACACAGTAAATGAAGCCCAAGAAAAACCCGAAACCTAGTCCAAGAGACAGTCATCATGCTGAGAGCAAACTGAAGAATGTAGAAATGACTCAGATTCTTTAAAATAACAAGGAAATACACTAAAAATGAAATTAAGTAGTTAACACAAGCCTTTCATGTCATTATTTTCTAGTCTAATAATTTTATGAAAAACAGAAGATTAAAAAAGTTTTATTCTATCAAAGCCTGAAAGACAATGATGGCTTATGCTACTAAAAAAATTACCCATTAAAAAAAGAAGGAAAAAAAAGAAAAAACTTACCTAATAATACTAGAAATAATGCAGTTTAATATAGTGAAAGATAAAATGTATCACAATGCAAAATTTCAAAAAAAAATTAGTCCAGATTTTAAACAAAAATATTCTACATTTAGATTATAGTAAACTTTTAACCTTGTTTTAAAATAAATTAAACTATCTTCTGTAAATTCCTTTCACCTATCTTTGTCTATCTAGGTCTCCTCTCAACAGACACAAAAACACAATGAACATGTTAAGGGATACATAGAATGAAGAACTATTTAAAAGACAAAGCAATATAAATACTTCATCCTCAGTCCAATTTCTTTAACAATATTCATGCTTCCAAGGAAGTAATAAGTCCCACTTAAAAATATTAGACATAGCCAGGAGTAGTGGCATATATCTTCAATCCCAACATTACATTTGGCAAGCAGAAGTAGGAGGATTACTGTGAGTCCAAGGCCAGCCGGAGACTACATAGTGAGAATTCCAGGTCAGCCTGGGATAGAGAGAATCTACCTCAAAAACAAACAACAAAAAATATTAAACATGTAAATCTTGATCTAGGGATTCCTCAACTCTAGGCTATTAACTCTACAATGCCAATTCTGAAGAGGGACTCTCTTCTCCGAAACCCCTAATCAGAATTAACCGCTTACTCCCTCCCCATCTTACCTTCCAATCATCATTCTCCCCTCACTCTCCATCTGATCAAAGACTTGGATTGGAAGTCCAGCACTCAAATAACCTGGCTCTCCATTTATTTGAAAAGCATGATTTCAAATATTGTTGAATAAAACATTAAGATACGAGAACCTCGGGCCTATTTTCAATGAAGACAGTGGCCAACATATGTAAAGAAAAGAACTCCATGTCTATTATAAGATTATGCTATGAACAGTGATTAAAGAAAAAATGTTAAGTAGAAATTTTGGTGAATTATGAGACTAGGAGGAAATCGAAGTTGAGAAATGCTACATGCTCATGTAACAACTTGGAAAACTCACTGCAATTTCCAGCATTTTCAGTAGTTATTTCTAACATTTTCGGTAGTTAAAAATAATGTATTATATTATAGCTAACATAGAAATGTGATAATGGTTTTTGTAATCACTTCCAGCTGGTAACATACTTAATACTCTATTAAAAAACATAATTTAAATATAATTTGTTATCTTGTTAACCTGAAGAAAAATATAAAGATCTAATTTTAAATAAGAAATAGAATTTCATAATGCAAAAAGTGCAAGAGTATTTGCCAAGTATCTTTTTTTTATGAAAAGCAAAACTAATCTCCTATAGAGAAATCATATAAAATTATGTTCCAATATGTTTATCATACTCATTCAAAATATTACTTCCATGCTGTTTTTATCTCCAAATGAAAACTGGTCCAAGAATTATTTTGGAACAGCTTTTGAATTTCAGACATATATCATCTAACAAATTAGTAAGCTATACTAAATTAGACAAAACTAATGTCATCTTTTTTGACAGATGTTACATAATTGATGTTAAACAGATTTGTAACATCCTACAAATCTATGGGTATATATACTAATAAATACACCCTTTATATGCATTTTATAAAAATATAATTATCATATGTGCTTGTAGCCATTTAGTCAAGAAGTCTATTATTAGAGAATGTTTCAAATCATAAACAGAAAGGTATTTAATAAACCATGGGTATTATAAAGCAATTTTATGCAGCACTGGAAATATGTCCTGGGGGGGGAATGAAAGAGGCTTATTTCCATTTCCCCCCGGGGGCAAAAGAAGAATAAGTATACATTAGGTAGAGGTAGACACAGTCCAACATGAACTGTGCAAGATGTACTGTGACATGATAGCCATTGAGTAAAAAAAATGTGTAATTTGGGGTTTACAGAGTCTATTTACAGTATGATTAGATTCACTGAAACTTTAAATTACTTCTCGAGATTTTCCAATACATAAAAGATGCTCATGTAATATTTGCTGAACAGAGCACATGTCATACCTTGTAAACAAAACAACAAGTTCATAAAGGCACCCTCAGCAAGCTATCTCCTTTTAGCTACATCTCTCTTCTGAGTAGACAGGATGAATACATGATCTATTTTACTGTTAAATCATAGAAAATTCAATTCTAAGAATGAAATAATGAGCCCAAAGTCTCAAAATTCTTAAAGGCTAAGAGGTAGAATCAGAACAAGGTTTCTCATCTGGGATACCTCAGAAGTAAAACAAACACAAAGAAACCCCTTATGATGAACGAAGTTATAAGTTCGCTAATACAAAGAAGAGAAGATGTTTATTTAACACAGATCTGTGCTATGTTTATATTATTCTGTACAAAGCGTGTTACGTACCATAAAGTATACAAGGTGCTAAAAATACAAAAGGAAAGACAGCTTTCAGAGCAGGTGTAATTAAACGGGTTCTAGACAAGCAAACCAACAACAACAAAAAAACACAGACAGTATTCTAATGGGAAAAGGGGAAAATTCCAAAACGGAAACCAAAATACCAACTTTCCTCATTCACAAACAAATCCTTATTGTAAATCTTAAAATCAAGAGCAATGCAAGGATTCGGTTATCTACTGCCTGTCAAAGTCCTGTTTGTGATGTGTCTACCTTCTTTCTTATTACATAATCAGCTGCATATTAGCAATATGAATATAACTTAGAAAATTAGATTTTATAAATCTTATCTGCAATCTACAGCTAAGTACTAATCCTCATAAGGAAAGCCCCATGATGACACTGTACTTCTAACCCTGGGCAACCACTTCAACTACAACCCACTCAGCTTAGGCAACTATGGATCTCACACCAAAAACAAATGCAATTGAACAAAAAGACACTGGTCTACATACAATTCCTTGGAGGCAAACATCAACAGTGCTGAGTTTTTGTGTTTTATATTTGACTTCATCAAGCACTAATAATTTTTCAAATCCTAATATGTAAAATTAGTTTCTAATAGGGCATTTATATTTCATAATTTTTTTCCAACAGTTTTCTCACACAACAGAAAAACTTTCAACTAAAATACAACATAATTTTTCCAGGTTTCAACATTTTAGGATGTCATACAAGTTTACTATATGAGAATTCAAATATGTAATTAAATAAACAAATTTAATTAAAAGAAATTATTACCAAATGTAGTTTTTCAACAGAACTTCCGATTTACTAAGGCCTATTTGACCTACGGCTTAAAAATTTTTTTAAACTCCCTTTATAATGGTATAACAGTATTTTCTCTTATTCTTACTTAACAAAGAAAACTGAAAATAAATCTAAAGTCTTCAACTTGTAAATCTGAGAAATCATGTTGTACTACACAGGTTAAAGTGAGGCTTTTCACATATCATTATCAATTTC
Source organism: Zapus hudsonius (assembly GCA_004024765.1). Lineage (NCBI taxonomy): Eukaryota > Metazoa > Chordata > Mammalia > Rodentia > Dipodidae > Zapus > Zapus hudsonius. The sequence continues at coordinate 21,506 of PVHP010004626.1, read as the reverse complement.
TTTCTTCTAAATCCAAGGAAAATAAAAATTAAATTAACTGAAGTTCTCTTCTTACTTGATGCTGATACACTGGTGGATACGACAAAAGGTCTCAAAGATGAAGAGACGGGCATTTTCAATGAAATCCTCGAGACACGCCACCAAGAAGAAGTCATTCACAAGCACCTAAAGGTCAAAAATACATAAGAAAATTAATGATCCTGACAAGTATTTTAAAACCTCGACTAACTTTGCTTTATTTTTCGATTCACCACAGGACTACTGTCAAATACACTCCAATATCAGCTCACTCTGGGATATTTATCTGTATTCAAGCTTCTAAAAAGTTCAATAAGAGTCAACAAATGCTAGAAGAAAAAGACCTTGAAACTTCAAGGTTTCCTTGTTCCAATGATTTTAAGCAGCAAAACTTTTTGTTTTGTCCAATATAGTACCTAAGTGCTCAGCAGATAATACATCTTTTCTACCTATTTAAAATAAGTTTTAGACTAAAAGCATGAATATTTATGCACAACAAAATGTTGTGCATAAATCACACAGGAAAAGAATGCACACAGGAAAATCACAAAGGAAAAGAATGCAAGGGAGAGCTCCTCTTTCAAAGGTAGCATAACTTAGAGGTTTTTCAGCTTCTCCAATGGTAATGGGTCCCTCTAACTTCTTCATTCACAGAAGCACCTTAATATTTGGCACAATTAATATGCTGCAAGATTTAGCACTGCATGTAACTATAAGAATGTAAATTATCAAATTGGATTCTAATGTTCTAATTTGTCTAATATTCGGAAATCACCTCTGAAGGCATACATCCTTTTTTCTTAGAGAAATAAGATCTCAATCTGTTAACAAACTGCCTGATTTGTTTCAGAATATGATTTCAAAAACGAAAGCTGGCTAAATATGGTACTGCCCATCTGTCTGTAATCCCAGCACTCAGGAGGCCAAGCAATTTTAAGGACTACAGCAAGACTGTTCACTTCTCAAAACTAAAAGAAAAAACAGCTAAGTAACTTGTCAATGTGGTCTTAAAAAACACAGCTACATTTGCAAATAAACTCTTGATTTAGCTTGTGTTTTTCTTTTCTTTCTTTCTTTTTTTTTTTTGGTTTTCTGAGGTAGGGTCTCGCTTTAACCCAGTCTGACCTGGAATTCATCCTACTTCTGCCTTCCAAGTGCTAGGATTAAAGATGTGTGTGGGCACTTGATTTAGTTTCTTATTCAAACCAAAAGTAATTTTAAAAAAATAATAATCTAGGGTTGGAGAGATGGCTTAGCAGTTAAGGCACTTGCCTTCAAAGACTAATGACCCAGGATGGATTCCCCAGTACCAACGTACACCCACCCAGATGCATGTGGAGTTTGCTTGCAGTGGCTAGAAGCTCTGGTATGCCCTTTCATATTCATTCTCTCTCTTTTTCCTTACAAATAAAATAGTAAAAAGTATTTTTAAAGAAGTAATCTAACTTTCAATAGTTTCTCTGAAAGTACTTCACAGTGTACTAAAAGCCAATAATGATTAGTTATGACATTCATAACTATAATACACTGTAGTCTACAACAAATGTTAAAATGCAATCTTGTGAAAAATTGTTAAGATATGTCTACCTATAAATCAAAATTGAGAATTATGGTTGTGATGTGCTTGTCCATATGAAGCATTTTACATACTCATTCAGAATAGACACAGAAGCAAGGATGCACACGAGCAGTTAAAATAGCTCCGTTGCTGAAAATTTCCCTAGCAAAAGGCATATGTATGCCAACATTAAAAATCTTTAGCCCACCAATAATAATCTGCCACTTTACTTATTTCTAATGCAATTACTTCAATACTTTAAGACACTGCAAGTTAAGAATTAGTTTGAGTAAAAATTTATACTTACTGACTCACACTCCCTCAGCTTTTTCTGAGCCCCATCAAAATCAAAGTTGACATATAAGCATTCAACAAATTCTGTAATTGGGTCTTTATATGTGTAAGACTCCTGTAAAATTAAGTCAAACATCCGGTGAGATCTAGTTAAACACTGTTCAGCACATTGCCCCAAGATACCCGAATATTATTTGTTCTCATGATAAATGTGTAGTAAATTCTCAATGTATCTGTCAAAGCAATGGCTCCTTTTCTTACTCCAGCTCACACCTTAAGCTTGTAATACCTTCCACACCAAGTTCTCTAAATTCACACCCAAGAATCATTCCAAGTGTTCAAATTTTACTAGTACTCAGATTCATTTAGTCACTAAACAGTAATGAGCTTCCCTCACTATAAAGGTATTCATACCCTACTATAAATTACTCTTAGATGAAATAAAAATTCCTTTTTCTTTTTCCTGAGATGCTATTTGCCCACCATAGGGACTATTAATACTATTCTAATTAATGGTCAGCCCCAACCTCCCTCCACACACAAAACTGAGTTCTACCTGTTGGATAACTTTCACTAGATCTTTCAGCACTTGCCGGCGTTTCCGAACATCTTTGTTTGTTATGACGGCAGTAGTCAAATAGCGAAGAATATGTGGACACATTGTCTGAATTGCATTAAGGTACCTGAGGTTAAAATTAAAAAGTTAATTGAATCCAACTACAGGAATAAAAAAGGCAAGCTCATATTCCCAATTTAGGGTGAAATGCAAGGCTCTAATTTAAGAGGCTAAGAACCCCATCATCACTTGAGTAAATTTTGGAAGGTCTTTCTTTGTATGTATTATCGTTTGTTCAAGAAGAGTTGAAAACGGCTAGGACATTCATTCTCCTATTAGAACAAGTAAGTGAAAATTCTCCATGTGCAAATTACCTACAGTCAGAAAATTGGTTACTTACACAAATTAAAAAATTCAGTAGATGCGAAACTAGAAACAGAGAAATTGTAGTATTACATGGCCTCGATTAAATCAGTAGCAGAAGCAATTAGAAACAGCAGCAGACCATGACTATTATTTAACAAATGTGGTTGTTCTGCCAATCAAGAATGTGTCCTCTCAGTGAATGTCTCCTGTTCTATTTCCCTCAGGAAGTCCCCATTCATTCATTTAGTCAACTAGTAGTTGAGTGGATCTCACTGCCAGGTAGTATGCCACATTCAAAATTAATGTGTCAGTAAAGAGCATTTCTCTTAACACGCAGGCCCCAACTACCCATACAGTAGCAGCTCCCATCAAACCACCACTACTTCCTGCTTCCTTCAAAAGCTGCTATGATGCAATATTCCACTTTAAATTTCCTAATTTTCTGACAGATGCTTTCCAGTCAGCTGAGAACATTATGAATGAGTGCTTACACTCTGCTAATGTGAATGTATACAGTATTCTCTTAGCATACCCATAGTGTTAACTCAATGTTTTTCTTTCTAATTCAACTAAAAATTAAAAAAAAAAAAAAGCCCACTCCACTGTGCCTTAAAGCACATGTGAAGCTACTTCTCTTTGCTTTGGCATGAGTATTCATTTGTAATAAAATATATGTAAATAAATATAAATAATATGTTTCTATGGGGCAATGCTCATGGCAGGAGAAACATGACTAATTGCAGCACCACTGAGATTTATGGTGTACCTACATCTTCCTCCAACCAGAACTATAAGTATATTATTTTCCCAGTAGCATCCTCACCTCAGCCCACTGACATGGTTCTACTTTCACCTGTTTCATATTCTATTACATGTAAAGGTTCAACATTTTTCAAATGTGTAATCCACCACCATTTTAGAATCTGAATCAGGGTAAAAATGTCAACAAAAATAACAGAAAACTTTAACCTGTACTAGGACCTAAGCTTTCACTTCAAGGGCAAATATATACATTATTGTTTAACTGTATACACCTGCATGAACCAATCCTAAAAGAATCAACTAAACACTTACCTAAACATAATAAACTGTTTTTATTCTAATAAAATTATTCTAATGCTATTCTAAGTAACTGCAGGAAGAAAACATCACTTTCTTGGTATACCTCTACTGAGACAAATGAAAAGCACAACAATTGTAAGCATGAAAGTATAAATTACACACTTAAATTGAACAGTAAGTAGCTTTCCCATTTAAGTATATATAGTCACTGCCTGATGAGGATACACACACACACACACACACACACACACACACACACATACATACATACATATATATCTAGAGCCATTTTCAACTACGTCCTTGATCAGGCAAGTCCAACCTAATTTTTTTTACAAAAATTCAACACATGAGCATGAATCTTTTTAATATGCCACATGACTAGTTGGGAAGTAGAGCACTTCTGCTGGATACTTACATGTCACAAGAGCTTGAAGGAAAAGCACTTGCTAAGTTTTTTTTTTTTTTTGTTAATTTAGCTAGCTATAACATTTCTAATGTTTAAGTTTGCCTTTTTGGTTTTGTTTTTAGACATTCTTTGCTGTCAGTCTGGATTTAAGAGATCCTGTTGCCTAAACCTTTCAAAGTAGACTGGGACTATAGGTGTGTTGACCTTCTGTTTAACCATATACTATTAATATTTTATTTCACTGCATTCTAACTAGAAATTATAATCTGTAAAATACTTTGATCCAAATGTTTAGGATCATATCTATACCAAAAATGTGCATGGTCCAGGTCATAGTGGCAAGAATATTATTATAAAGGTGGCCATGTTAAGCCAGTTTACCCTTATGATGCACTGAACATACTAGGCATAAATAAATATCTATTTGATCCAAGTACTCATAAATCAACTTTTGGCTTAGTATAAGGCTTTCTACATAGCAAAAGGTATTTACTACAGCATATGGATGATGATTTATACAACTTTTTAGATTACAGTCTATCACAACACCCAGCAAACAGTAAAGTGTACATGCACATTTCTGGATTGGATATATACAATTTTAATACTGAATTGACCACGAAAAGAATTCACAAAGTAACACCCACTTGAAATGACATTGTTATATCATTCATGAGCATGGACTGAGAAGGCACACTTGGATACTATATCTTTAAAAATCAGATGCTCAGGGCTGGAGAGATGGTCAGCGGTTAAGGCGCTTGCTTATAGAGCAGAAGGGCCTGAGTTCAAGTCCCCAGTACCCAACATAAAGCCAGGTACACGAGGTGGTGCATGCATCTGGAGTTTGTTTGGCTGGGGACCCTGGTGAACCCATTCTCTCTCTCAAATAAATAAATCAAATCAGATTTAAAAATCCTCATGCTCTTCCCTAGCTCAGTGTTATGTTTGGCTTCCCTTTGTTCAAATAGAAATCATTTCCTGATAGAAATGTGTAAATAGTGAATAAATAAAATAATTATGAACTCAAGATGAAATTTTAATATGCAAAATAAGCCAGGTTGCTAAATATTACATCTTTTAAACAAATTAATGAGAATATTTAATGTAGAATAAACAAAATATTTACCAGTGAGACTTAAGAGTATTATAGCTCTTAACTATGCAAATCAGCACTTTATTTTCAAAAGTATTAATCTTGTAAATATTACAGAAACAATTTTAAAGCAAGTTATTTAATTCCCATTTGTTTTATATCAAAATAAGCATGCCTTGAATTGCCCAAATACGTTTTATAATTTGGAGCTGTTAAGCAGATGTACACATAAGAACTACTACTGTGACTACCACTTACAAAGTTCAAATAACGACTCTAGAGTATAGTTTCAACTTTGACACAAAGTTGAAGACTGTAACTAGATAGAAGGCAACCAAGATACTACCAGAATCTGAAAACCTGTGTTATTTAAGAAAACTACATATAGTGTTACTAGGGAGAAGTAATTTATCTTAAAATATGAGATGCTTGCATACAGCAGTCTTTTCTTCTGTTGTTCAACCAAACAAGCCCTAAGGATGTGAATTTTCAGAAAAGTCAAGAAGGGTTTGTACGTGTGTGTGTGTGTGTGTGTGTGTGTGTGTGTGTGTGTGTGTGTGTGTGTGTGCGCGCGCGCGTGCGTGCGTGCGTGCGTGCTGGGGATCAAGCCCAGACCTCACATATGCTAGGCAAGCATACTAACACTGAGCTACATTCTCAGATCTAGAAGAATTTTTAAGAAAGACTTCTAAGTGAGGTATGGTAGAACATGCCTATGAGTTAAGACAAAGTGTTCTTAAGTTCAAGGTCAGCCTGGCCTACTTAGAAAGCCCTGGCTATATAATGAGACCCTGTTTCAAGCAATCAATAATAAGTAGGACTTCTGGCTAATAACAAAATAGTCGAGTTCATAAAGCAGTAAGATTCTAATCACCCTAAGAATATCCCAACGCTGGATAGAACAAGATGACAACAAAAAGGATTCTCACATTGTCACATGCACACTTACATACACACTTCTTTTCTTCCTTCTAGTAACATAGTATAGGTCCTTATACCTAAAACTTTGAAGTATAGTTCACCCCTTGGTCTCCACAATAGATTGGTACTAGGACTCCTGTATGGATCAAAACCCATGGATGCTCAAGTCCAAGCTAAACATACCCTCCTGCATAACTTAAATAAATCATCTCTAAATTACTTTCAATGCCTAATAAAATATAAATGCTCTGTGTAGTTATGCTGCATTATTTAAGGAATAACCAGAGAAAAAGATCTGTACATGTTCAATACAGATAAATTTGTCTTTAAAAGAAGATTAACTCTATAACAGATTACATGGAATCCTGTTAAGACAAAAATTCTGATTTACTCCAGCAGGGATTCCTGAGATGTTACATGGTATGCTGTTGGCCCCTAAACCACACTTTAGCAATCTGAAAAGCCTTAAGTCTACTTTATCAAGAGTTACATGCAAGCTTTTCAATTAACAAGTAAATCACAAGAGAATGAGAGATAACAAATTCACATGCTATGAACATTTGAGGCAAAAAAAAAAAAAAAAACCCACAGAATTCCAGCTAATCAAAACCAAAATTAGGGAGGGGCTGGAGAGATTGCTAGGTGAAGCCTGAGGGCTCAGGGTTCGATTCCCCAAAACCCATGTAAAGGCAGATGTTTAAGGTAGCACATGAGCCTGGAGTTCATTTGCAATGGCAAGAAGACCTGATGCACCCATTTACATTCATTCTCTCTCTCTCTCCCCTTACAAACAAATAATAATTTTTAAAAAATATGAATTAACTTACTGTGGTTGGTAAAGAAAGAGATCAATAATATTATCTCGACCTTTAGGATGGTTGAAGAAAACAAACAGAGACCAATGGATAAGCCATGTTCGCTGCTGAAGAGACTGGAGTGGAGAACTCACAGACTACAGGATTAAGAAATATATACAGAAGAAATATTAACATATGAGAAACAAACAAGTGGATAAATACCAATTTCCAAACTGTAATCAAAACTACACTCTAGGGCTGGAGAGATGGCTCAGCAGTTAAAAGTGCTTGCCTGCAAAGCAAAGCATAACAACCAGAGTTCAATTCCCTAGCACCCATGTATAAAGCCAGATGCACATGCACCTGGAGTCTGTTTGTATGGCCTAAAGGCCTTGATGTGCCCATTTTCTATCTCTCTTCTATCTCTCTCTCTGCTTGCAATCAAATAAATAAATTAATAGAGAGCAGGTGGCCAATGGAATATTACAGCATTAAGAGCAATTAAAACAGCAAAACACTACTACACTCTATTCTAAGACATTTACTAGCATCATCATAATCAGTCTGACCCTCTAGTCGATCTGTATGATTCTTCATGTTCTAAATTACCACACAATTATCATTATCAATTCAGACAACATTTTAAAAACAAGAATAGAACTATCCCTAATTAGTGTATGTTGGGGCTGGGGTCTCAGGGCTGACATTAACTGTGGGTAAAAACTCATTTTCTGCAAAAGCTTTCAAGAACAGGTGTTACTAACAGCAGTGTCATTTTAATTGGCACTGAAACCTGTCACAGTAGCTGTAACGGAAATGAAGACAATTCTTTTCTCTAAGTGCTAAAGAAGTTTGATAGTTTTTAAAAAACCTAAACACTGTAGTTTTTAGTTTAGTTTTTTTCTTTTCAAAGTGCAGCATTTTTTCCTTACCAGACAGTATGACTAGTAAACAGAAGTTTCAAAGAACTGTCCTGAAAAATTAACTCACATTATTATCTATGGTCTCTTTTAATCGTGTAAGGTCTTCCATGGCTGCATCCCAATTCTGCATCAAGATCTCAGAAGCAAGTTTTCCCCAGAGTGAACTTAAAGCATTTTTATCTGTTGCTGGAACCTGATTAAACAATCAAAGTTAATTATATTCTCAATAGTTGGAAGCAAGAAAGATAATGTATGTTTTATACCTCACACACCCACGTAGCCTACATAAATCTGCAGCCATCTACCTCATACTCTAGCTATTTTAAGTCTATACTGAATCACACAGGTAAACTGTTTTAGCATAATTTTAGCAAAATACACTCCAGATAAAAGATATATAATAAGATTTCAAGCACCCAGGATGTTAGAAACCAAGTTAGAGTTACGGGAAGCTCACCATTACCATCACTAGAGTAAGAAATTATGTACAGGATGAACATCTGTCCAAAGCAGGGCCAGCCAACACAAGGCTGTATCTCAGGACTAGGGAGGCTGAGGTAGGATGATCAGAAATATAAGTATAGTCCTTGCCACATAGTAAGACCCTGACTTAAGCAAACAAACAAAAAAAATCCAAAAATGATACAACTGGAAGGTGTACAGGCAGAAGAGAAAAGCACAGGTTCCTTAATTCAGAAAACCAGTCCCAAAAGGATTATATTCTAAGCAATAAAACTTAATTTTCTTATAATGCTACAAAAATATTATAAAAAAGAAATTGCTCTTTAGTCCTACTTACAAGTGAGGAATGAATGCATAGAGAATATGACTCTCTTAAAATGACATTCCTAATCATGAAAGCTATTAACTACTACACTGCACACTTCATGTACAAGAAAGGAGATTAAAGGCCATCCCTACCTCTTCTTTCCATTGGTTGCGTGTATCATAAACACAAAACATGTACAACTAGGTTAATAAAAATAACCAAGCAGGCTTCCTTAGAAAAAAGCAATGGGGGCTGGAGAGATGGCTTAATGGGTAAAGCGTTTACCTAAAAAGCAGAAGGACCCGAGTTTGAGTCCCTAGTACCCACATAAATAAAGCCAGATGCACAAGATGGCGCATGTGTCTGGAGTTCTGTTTGCAGTGGCTGGAGGCCCTGAGCGCCCATGTATTCATTTTTTTTTCTCTCTCTCTCGCAAAAAAATTAATTAGTTTTTAAAAAAGAAAAAAAGCAATGGAAGAGAAAATAAATTTAAACTGATCAGATGTAAACATAGCAACTACAAGCGAGACACTGCCTGGAGGGAGAATACATTCCTGCTCCCCAAGGTGAAACCTAGTTCCTCCTAATCCACGCATATCCTTGACAGGACAAGTGCTAGTAATGTCTACTCCCAAGAAAACTGCAACAGCAGCAACAGAAAACCAAGCACCAAACACTCTGGCTCTACTGTACTATAACAGTGGAGTGGGGCCACCTGTTTTAGCTTTCCCATCTATAATCCAAGGTATTAACAGAACCAATCTCAGTATACATAGAGGTTCCATAATTACCCGATAGATAATAAAAACCTGGTAAGTATTAAGTTATGGAAATAATAATGAAAATTCTATTAATGGGCTGGGGAGATGGCTCAGTGGTAAAGTAAGTGCATAGAAGTGTGAGGACCTCGACTCGGATCCCAAAGCTGGATGCATCAGTGAGCATCTAAGCTCAGCAAGCTCGAGCAGCAAACAACAGACTCTGCTGCTTCTTTATAGTACCTTAAATCACTTTTACTTCAAATAGCCGCTTAATGAAGAATGGGTCATACTCTGGAGCCAAACCAAAGGATATACAGAGAGGACAGATTTTAATAAAAATTCAGTGTAAACTTTCAAAACAAAAATAGTTTAAACCTCTTGATTTAATTACAATTAACAGATTTCTTGGAACATAAGAAAAAGAAGTTTCACAACCAAACAGTGTAAACATTCTTCAGTGTATTCTTAATGCCACTAAGTCTTCTTAAATAAAGGCACAGTCTAGGGTCACACAGCTTTAATTTATAAACACTGACCTACAATAGGACATTTGGAGAGTCAAATTCTAATCTCAGACCTTAGTTACAATGGCTCTTTCATAGCTTATGTTTCCTTAACCATAGATTTAAAAGAACAATCAACCACCAGAATTTAGAAACGAAAAACTATTGTAGAAAAATAAATTAGCTAAACTGAAATACTGACCTTTTTAAAATACCTAATCTAAAACAAGTATTTAATTTTGCTATTTATTTCAAATGAAAGCATAGTATGTTATGGTGATATCTATCTATAGTAATACCTATTCTTTTAACCTTAGCTTCGTTAACTAATTGCCAATAATACCAATAGAAAATACTAACTTCCACTGACTCATATATTGTATGAACAAAATGGAATAATTTCCTTGTAATTTTTGAGAAACACCCAATTCTACATGTTGGCTGCTTTTAATATTAATTTTATGTTCAGATAATAGTATACAATCACTTGCTCAAAATGTCACTTGAGTTCCAAGCTAGTTTCTTAGAGCAATGCAAAAGCTTAAGCCTGTTTTTAAAGACAGAGAACTATTTGATCACAATAATTTTAAAATGTAAGCTTAAAAATTCCAACTATAGAAATTTAAGATAATGACACTATGAAAACTAGTGTGTGTTATATGTGCTGAGATAAAAGCTTTTTGTATGACTGCAGCAAGGTTTTTAATCCCCAAAGGTTCATGTGCACTACTCTGGCTCAAGTCCATGTCATTACAGTTGGCTCTTCATACCAACCTGCTTTCAAGCACGGATATACTAGATGAGTTTCAATATCGGGATTTCCAGCGGTTACCTTAAGTTTCCATGTCTTAGAAAAATGGCACGTTCACTCACTGACCAGGAACAATAAATTTACTGTGCTAGAACTCTAACATGACACTAAATCTTCATTCTCAAAATTCACTCTCAGCAGTAACAAATGATATGAATAACCAATTCTTTTCATGTACCTGTAATCATACCAGGCTTCTGAGTTTACAATCCCAGTTTAAGCTGTTTATATTCTCAAAGTAATCAACTTTTGCTCAACTAAGTCCCTGGTAATATTCAAAATAAAACTGATGGAATGTTCAGTAAGTCACTGCACATTTGAAATCAATGACTCCCTTCAATGCACCTGCTAATCACAATCAGTTCTGAAAATGAAAAAGTCATTTACAAATGGAAGTGAGAAAAAGAATTTGTTTTACATTAAACTTGGAAATAAGAGCAATGGTAGACAGTCTTAAAAAGCTATCCATGCAATTTCAGTTTTGGAATTATCTAAATAAATGACACCACTCTGCCCTCTGTAGCTGCTACAAGAGATTTTAATTACTTAAAAAATAACCAAAGACAGACCTAAGTCTTGTCTTTGTTACACACAGAGCTAAAAGTGAATAAAACAGCAACATAAAATAAAGACAAAAGAAACAGCTTCTGAAACTGGGGAAAAAAAAGTCCCAGTCTTAAAAGGCTTCCCCCTACCCCTGACATTTATGATTAACTACAGAAACCAAGAGGTGTTGGTCCTTGCTCACTAATCCAGAGCAACAAACTACAACTTCTCAAATGAAAGGCTAGGAAAGACAGCTGCTCTGATTACTCTAGAAAGCACTTATTACTATAATTACCTCAACAGAAGATAGACTGAGAATTTAGAAGCCTAGCTTAACACAACTCTCCTTCCTTTACAAAAGCATCAAAATTAACCATCCTTACATTCTAATAGCAGACTATAGTTATAAAGAAACAAAGGTAATATCGATGCATAAAATCTTTTTTTTTAAATCAGTAAGAAACCAGTAGCTTAGAACTAGTTCAAGAAATATATGGACAATATAAAATACTTAAAATCATGGGTTTATTCAATACAATTTGTTAAGCCTAAAATGTGTCATTCATTCTTAGTGATCTATTGCATGACAAAATTCTGCTAATCCTAAAGTTTATATATATATATATATATATATATGTATATATATATATATATATATATATATATATATATATATATATATATATATATTTGTTTTTGTTGTGAAAGGATTTTTTTGTTCCAATTGCTTTTCTCCTTTGCCAGTGATAGTATAAAGGTTAAAGGACAGACCAAAAATAATACTTAGTGAGAAACCAAGAATTCCTTAAGAGGACAAAGGAAAAAAAGTACTTACCAACACTCTAAAAAAGTAAAGATATTCTGCTGCTCCTGAGTAATTTCCACATTCATACTGGAATTTTGCATACCTGTAGAGTGTATCTAAATATTCCTGCCTAAACTGGAAAAAAAAAAGTTCTTTAACTTTTAGTTGTAAAAGTCCACTCTTTACTCTTTTAAATATCCCAAGTCAATTCTTTTACAATCTCCCTAAAATTGCTTCCAAGAGGGCTGGAGAGATGGCTCAGTGGTTAAGGCACTTGCCTCCAGTGCCTAAGACTCCGGGTTCAATTCCCCAGGATCCACATAAGCCAGACCCACAAGGAGTTGGCCCTGCCTGGTGTATTCTCTGTCTTGTCTGTCTGTCTGTCCTTCTGTCTGTCTGTCTGTCTGTCTGTCTGTCTGTCTGTCTGTCTGTCTCTGCTTGAAAATGAATAAAATATTTTTTAAAAAATTTACCCTAAAAAAATTGCTTCCAAGAATACTAGTCAGACAAAACGACCTTTAAACTACAAATTGCTCAATTTAATATTGTTTTAACTTCAAAGAGTTCTGAACTGATGATATCAACTTTATTTTAATACACTTTATTTCAATACAAAGTTGAATTACAGTTGAAGGTCTGGTATGCAAGTCAACTACAAAGCAAAAGTATACCTGTAAGTTTTGCAGCCCTATGCAAATAACATAATCTATAAACTCCTAGACTCTGAGAATTGGCCCAAAGTTACATCAACTATTACAAATAGAACATAAAAATATCAAATATTCTGTGCTGAAACCAGAGTGAGTTATTTGTATTTTGTCAAACTTAAATGAGAGATCAAATTTATTATCTAATAACTTATATATAAAGTACACTCTGAGGAAAATGAAGTGAAAGATGGCTAGGAATGATAATAGGATTTTGTGAAGACTTTGATAATGTCAAGACCTACTGTATTCCATAAGGCAGCCAAAGTATTTTCAATTTCTCAAAGAAAACATTTCTACTTCAAATCTAGTTTGGCCTTTGCTCACTTGTAAGTAAAGTCATTAAGAAAAGGCATCCAGAGCTGGGAATGGGAGCACATGACAGTAACACCAGGCTCATGAAGCAGAGGCAGGAAGATTACCACAAGTGTGAGGCCAGCTTGGGCTACATAGCAAGACCCTGTCTCCAAAAACTTGAAGGAAGGGAGGGGAGGAAGGAACATAATGAAGGGACTGAGGGAGAGGAGGAGGAAAGGAGGGAGAGAGGGACTAAGTGAGTAAAGCAGGCAATTATATCATGTGCCTGATAATTCTTAGTATGCTATTAGTACTAACTTAAGATACCATATACTAGGATTATCCAGAAAAGAAAAACTAAGCATTTATCTTAATGAAATTATTAACACATATTTTCTTACATTAATTTTTAAACACTAATTTTAAAAGCATACCAGATGTGCCACTTAATTAATCTTGGGCTGGAGAGATGGCTCAGCAGTTAAGGTGCTTACCTGGAAAGCCTAAGGACCCAGGTTCAATTCCCCCAGTACCCAAGTAAATAAAGCTCGATGTGCAAAGTGGCACATGTATCTGGGGTTCGTTTGTAGCAGCTGGAGTCCTGCTGTGCCCATTCTCTCTCTCTCTCTAACAAACAAATTAATTTATCTGGAGATTGTATTTTTATACCAAGCTAGGAAACTATCTGCACAGCACTAACTTTAATAACCTTATTAGAGCATGGACATTTTGAAATATTAAAAAAAAAAAACCCTTACCCCATGCTTATCTGCCAGGTAGTCAAAGAGCATACGACCATCCCTTATTTAAAAAAATAAAATAAAATGAGCATTAGGATGTTTTATAAGTTATAGAACATAAAATATGCACCTCTAATCCAAAGTTATTATGCCCACAGTCACTTTAAGCATCTTAATCCTTAAATAGAAATAAGATTTTCAAAATAAAAGCAGAACATTTCAAATTCTGAACATGAGAAATCAAAACACAAGAAAAAATAAAAATCTAGAAGGCATACAAACTTTAAAATTTGCTTCAAATTTCTTAAGCTCTAATTGAAAATTACATGTTGATTTCACAAAGTCTAAGGACTTCAGAAGTGGATTTAGGCAGTATAACCTGAACATTCTATTTTTTTGGTAAGGTTAGTTATTTTTTACAGTAGTCTACACTAGAATTTGCTCTGAGACTATTGATCAATAACAGTCTTATGAAAGATATTCAAAGTACTCTACAAAAGGGAAGGAATTAACCTTGCACATAAATTTCACCTCCTTACCAAATCTGTTAATAGTTTTTACAGGGTGTGTTGACAAATTTATAAGATTAATAAATTAGGCCAGATTTATAAAGTGCCTATGCCACATTTCCCATAATGAATACCCATACCAACACAAGTTTCTTCAATTAGCTTTGCATTCACTTGGGGTGCAGGTCAGACTGGTAATACCGGATGCTGAGAAAGATTCTCAGGGACAAATGACAAATGCGCAGAGCACTTATCTTATGAGCACTTTAAACATATAATTTCACTTCAATATCTAATACGGAGGGACCATGACATCATCAAATTATTGAGTATATAGAACTGAATGTGAAATATACACAAAGGTCTAGCATAAAAGGATTTCAAGAAGACAGACTTTGATGTGGATCACAACCTTGTTAGACTCCTCAACTTCACTCAGAGACAATCATTGGCTTCTGATTATTTCTGAGAAAGCATGAGAAACGTAATATTGTATGTTCAATGAAATTTTAAAAAGAAAGGATTGTTAGGGAGAGGCTATTACTTTGAAGGAGCTTGTAAATCTAATTAGATTACAAGTCTGTAACACTTGATTCCTTTGTTTCCAACTTACTATCTATAAGCCATAAAGAATCTGTCTAAGGTATAGCAAATACATCTTATATTCCTTTTACACATAACCTTAATTTCATCATTTCACAATCCTTAAAGTAACTAAAGCATCCTAAATTTTGTGTTGTACTCTATCAGCTGATTATTTCTGTTGTCCCTTTGTATTTACAATTAGGCTTAAAGGTCTCTAATTACCTATTATATTCTTAAAAGTGTGCATGTGTCTGTATACACATATACACACATATATGTAATACACACACATATATATGTAATTTTTTATCGTATCTATTATATATATTTATATATATTTGTGCATATACAGGGAATATACCATAATATAGTACTATGAAAGTAACTGTGTAGAATTTGCTACTTCTCAATAAATATATGATTAATATGTACCCAAATCACAAATAAAAACCTAAAAGTCAATCTCTTAAAAATCTGCCTTGAACATATAGAAACTAACAAAGCAGCATGGCAAATCACATTCCTATCCTAGACTGAATACATGGGTAGCCAGGGCTTACCACAATGGTAATAATATTGAATTTCAATATATATGAGATTTTATTTTTAAATACTTCTAATAAATGCATCAATATATTAAGACAGACTAAGGCAGCATGTTTTCTTTGGAAAAGAAACAATACAGTCTGTTTCTAGCAAAAGGGAAGTTAGAAATAAAATCCCCTCATCAGTTGGGCTGGGTACAGAATTTGAAAGGATGACAGAAAGTAGCTAGTGATAAGTAGGTTCAGGTTTCTCTTACAGCAACCCAACCCATGTGCTCTAGGCATCCTCTAGGCAGAGCTTCCTAAGCAACATTTCAGGCTGAGTCATTCTTTCAGCAGGAGTTGAGGGAAGAGCAGGTCCTGTACACTACAAGGTGTTTAACAGCAGCCCTGGCCTGGCCTGCACTTGACAGGTACCAGCAACGCCCCTCCAAATTATGAGAAACAAAAGGTCTCCAGGCTTTGCCCAATGTCCCCTGAGAAGGGGGGCAGGATATGGAATGACCACAGCATAATCAGCATGAAAAATTTGTAAATAGAAGTTTCTTTAAAAATTAGTATTAACATCTATTATTTAGTATTAACATTCATTATTAATTGTCCCCCAGAAAATGAAGATAAATTAAAAAACAAACAAATGAAGCAATGATTTAAACCAAGTTTTTCTACAGCACATTTGATAACAATTGCAAGAGAAAGCTTGGAATCACAATAAGAGATTAATTACCTGGTTGACTGCATCTGCCTTGTTGTTTCGGGATCTTCGAACATTTTGACAATGGGGTCTGTTTCTGCCTGAAGCTGTTTCAGCTGTGCCACGACTGTGGTTCTTTTTTCTCTCAAAGCTAATGACAAAAGAAAATATAAGTACTAGAATGCTAAACTATGCTCACCATGAAACAAGGAGAAACATTTAAGAGTTTAACTTATACACACACTCATTTATCCTGACATATTCATATGCCAGTGGTTCAGTCTTTTTCTAGAACCACAAAGGCACATGAAGGGAAGAGGAAAATTGTCTTCCTAGTAGTATAAAGGAGGAAAACAGAGTACGCAGGGCAGGAAAGGGCTATCACTCATTTCTGTATTTCCATGATTTCATTCCAAGGGTTCTATTTGTTTCTACTTAATTCTCAGTGGATTATTACCTAGAGTTTCCAAATAAAAGCACTAGATTTACATGTTATTACAGGTCTTCAACGAGGTTGAATGGAATTTAATTCTCACTTTACCATGAACCCAACCTATAATCTCACAAACCAAATTCTACAGTTCCTTTTTACTAATCGTGAAATATGAGAGCTGAGAAACTAGCAGTCACTGTTGTGGGCATAGAGGATGCATCTGTATTCTTGGCCCTCAGGATACTGAGGAAGGAGGATCACCTGAAGTTTCAGGCCAGCCTGGACGAGATAGTGAGACTCAATCTCAAAGAAAGAGGAAAGGCTGCTTCTTTCAATCACAAGCTAAAGAGCTAGTATTATGTAAGTATAGTATTTCCCAACCTTATGGGATCCCCGAAAATACAAGGAAGATTGACACCGAAAGCAACCTTGGAAACCAATATAAAAGTAGTTTTCCAACTTTCATGTTGGGCCTTACCCAATAGTTTCTCACTGAACTGAGTCTGTGGTGTAGACAAAAATTTGTATTTTTAAGAAATTCTTCCAGGTGAACTGCTGATACTGGTCTTACAGACCATGTCTGGGTGGAAGGAGGATCTCTAAGGCAAATAATATGCTAATAGAAGAAACAACCAAAAAAAGTCTAACATTTTGAGAAAAGTATGCAGTGTAAGGAAAATTCTGATGACACACTACAAAAATTTGATGACTATGTTTTAAAGTAGATTCACGTCTTTCATTAGGAGAAAATAATACACTTCAGAAGCTTTGTACCCTTTATATTCATTTTTCCCACTCAACAAACTTTAAACATGTGCACTTCTCAGTTCCAAGAGTAGCTTCAACTCTAATGCACAACTTACCATGAGGAATATCATCAGAGTAAAGGTTTTTGTATACATCCATAGCAAAGTCTACCATGTTGGTATCACTAAGAAGATCCAATTTCCCTTGTAGTAATTCTTTTTCATTATATATCTGTAGGAGAAAAGGACTTTCTATTAAATAGATGTTTCTAATAAGTACATATAACTTCCTCAAACTGATTGATATTTAGATTATATTCACCTGTAAATAATCTTCTAACTGTTCTCATGAAACAATCATTTAAGTAACATAATATGACTAAGGATACAGGTCAGTATCCCTAGCGTACACAAGGTTCCAGGTTCAATACCCAGCACCATGTGTGAGTAAATACACAAAAAATTTAAAATATCAATTTTTCCTCTTGTAATAAGAATATAAGCACCTAATCTACAGATACTTACTTGAAACATGTGAAAGTGAAGGCAATTATATACTAAAACCATCCACACTTCTGATTTTGATTATCAAGCCATCTTTTATCCTACAGAAGTGTACACACACAAAACTGCCTATGCCCTCTCTACTGCTAAGCAAATGTACCTGTGTCCTCTCCACACCAAGGTGGTTAGGAATAGACTCTTATAGTATCCCTTACATCCACATGATGCCTACACATATCTCCTTGATGTGGCCACTCATTTACTCTGTACATTTCCTCATCAAATAGTTACAATACTTCTCCACTTATACTACTGCTACAAAACTAGCACTTATTTTGTAAATCAATTTGTAAATGTCATGGCAGGTTTTGCTTTGCAGTGATCAAAAAACACACTTTTTTGATACAGTACAGGGACTAAACACACAAAATCATATGAACATGAATTCTACTTAACACATAAAAGCTTATACAGTATGCAGGGAGAGAGTTGTTTAGCAAAGATTTCTGTACTGGATTTAATGTTACCAAGGTAAAAAAAAATCCAGAAAGAGGTCACAATATATTACTGAGATCAAAAAGAATGTCAAAACCCTATACAAAACTCCCCCAACAAAGAAAAAATAAAACAGATAATACAACTGAAATGGCTGCAATCATACTAGGCACTTCATTAAAAAGGGAAAATCAAATACCCACAGGCACATGAAAAAGCTCTCAACTCTATTAGTCATAAGAAAAATGCATATGAAAACAATGGACACTGGGCTGAAGAGATGGCTTAGCGGCTAAGGCGTTTGCCTGCAAAAGGACCAGAGTTTGATTCCCCAGTGCCCATATACAGCCAGATGCACAAGAGGGCGCATGTGTCTGGAGTTCATTTGCAGTGGCTTGGAGGCCCTGGTGCGCCCATATTCTTTGTCTCTCACACAATGCTAAGGCAAAGAAGTCATACCAAACAGCTCATCAAGTCAGAGAGAGGTGGTACACATGTGAAATTCCCACAATCAGGAGCACTAGGAGGACAACCTCTGGAAGCTGGCAACTAAAATGTTAGCCTCAGCTACACAGGAAGCCCTCGCCTCATAAAGCAAACGATCAGGGGTTACAGCTCAATGGTAAATGCTTGCTTGCCTGTCATGTTTAGGGCCCTAGGTTCAATCTCAGTGCCAGACAAGCATTCACAGCAACAAATGCTTAATTTCATTTCTATGAAAATAAAAACCTTGGGCACAGTGGCATATTCATGTAATCCCAGTTTTTCAGAGGCTAAGAAAGGAGAATCAGGAGTTTAAGGCCATTCTGGGCCACAAGGTACTTTCTCAAAACCAAAACAAACCCAAAAATGCAAAAATAAAAAGTAAATAAAATTTTTAATAAAAATCACAAACACAAGTACAACAAATCTATCACCAGAACAGAGCTGACATTGGGAGATGAATAATGACTGAGAAGCTGGTTAAGAAGTAAATGCAAAGCTATTAAAGAACAGAGCCAGGATCCTAGTCTAGATCTAATTGTAGAGTCCACTGTTCTAACCACTGTACACCCTCCTTCCACCTGGCACAGGAGTAAAATAGTTAGATACAAATACATACCATTTAGCGAATAAAGAATCATCAAAAGCTTTCATGCAAAACCCAATTCTTGTACTGAGAATATGCAGAGAACCTATAATTAATTGTCTTTCCTGGAGACCATATTTTCAGTCTATATTCCTCAGCACATGACAAATGTATTTGTCTTAGCCCATTGAGAAAAACAAACACTGACAGCAGCAGTGTCAATGTGAAGGTAGAAAGGGAACATTCACACCTTGCTGGCAGCACTGTCACTTCAGAAAATTGCTTTTATCTCCTAAAGCCATACACACTTTCAATGTATATCATGATCAGACTCCAGCCTAACCATGTAGTCTTTAAGACTCAAAGCCTCTTCTTAAGGATTTTGCCAAATGACATTGACAGAAACTGCTTAATTTTTTTTACTATTTTATTTATTTGCTGGGGGGGATGGGCACACCAGGGCCTGTAGCCACTGCAAACAAACTCCAGATGCATGCACTACTTTGTGCAAAGGTACTGGGAAACTGAACCCAGCAAGCGCCTTAACCACTGAACCATCTCTCCAGCCCCTGCCAACACTTGTCTGCAATGTTATTATTTTTGCCTCATGGACACTCAATTCTAAATACATAAGCAGTTAAATTTTTCAATGGTAGGATATTTGAGAATCATCCTGGATTTTTCACAATTCTATGGCCCAATTCTTAGTAACTGCTAAATACAGACAGTAGCATGTGTCTTCCTTTTGGTGTATTTCAACCACCTCTCCAAGGTGGCAGGAACTGGATAGCTTTTCAGTTCTCTCTACGTTTTAGTCTTGCTCTATGAAAAACTAATGTACCTTTACATTCTTTCACTCATTCAGCCTTAAAGAATGTGAGCATAAAGAACACAAACAAAGTTCGGGAAGTTTACAGAACAGGTCAAGATTTTGAATTGAGCACATTTCTCATTTATCTGTGTTAAACCACTTCTTCACCCAGAAAATAAACAGGAGACACACAAGACACTTAAACTCTAAAAGTATAAAAAAAAAATCAAAGCAAAGAATGTATCAAGTTAAAGACATCCTTGAGCGTTTATTGCTAATAAACTTTGCTGTTCCCTAACATCAAAAATTTTAGAGGTGCCTACATGTGCTTAGAAAATTTTCACATGAATACAAATATTATAGGTACCTAACGAACCATAACTATCTGGAAGCTTTTGAGATGTCAGAAAAATTAAATATATATTTGCAGGACTTTTTTGTTTTACTGCTGTTGAACTATTAAAAAAAAATCCACCCCTTGAATTTTAGAGTTCCCTATGTATAATCTGGGTTCAGAAAAAAAAAATTAGTCATTCTAGACAATACTCAAGTTACGTCACTCTACTGACTATTGTAATTACTAAAATGCATCAAATTGCGATAAATTCAATGTATAAATAACCCTGATGTTTTAATCCACGCTTTCTTTTCAACGCCCTAAAAAAAGAAAAGTTCCTCTTCTTGAGGCTGTAACATCTAAGAACTTACTGGAAGTGTCCTACCAACGACTGAACATCCAAACTCCGGAAAACCATTTTAAAGTCAAGCTTGTGGGGCCCTGGCTTTATATTCGATCCTGTCCTCGACAAGACCAGGACAGTCCACGCACACAGCTCACAACTTCACGACGATGATGAACCACGGGTCCGGTTCGCAGGGACCCCAAATCCACTCTGCCCACACCTCCTGCGACCCCGGGCCTGGAGTCACGAGCGGGGTCCCCCCGTCCACGTGTCCCCACCGCCCCACGAACGGGATCTCGCTGTCCACGGCCACCTGTCCCACAACCCACGAGCGGGGTTTCGCTGTCCACGGTCACCTGTCCCACAACCCACGAGCGGGGTCTCCCTGTCCACGCGTCACCTGTCCCCACAACCCACGAGCGGGGTCTCGCTGTCCACGGTCACCTGTCCCACAACCCACGAGCGGGGTCTCCCTGTCCACGCGTCACCTGTC